>JAVCKV010276999.1:0-127747 GCA_032274145.1 Herpochondria borealis
GGTACAAAATTCTGTATCGGAATACCCTGCAACCATTACTGGCTTATTAGATAACTGGGATAGCTACGAAGCAGAAGAGATGAAACTAACTGATATGATCAGTGGTTTTGTTGATCCAAACGATGAGATGACGCAAGCAGTTAGTGCGACACATATCGGTTCGGAATTAACTGATACTCAGCTTAAAGAAGAAGACCAAGCTGATGATTCAGAAGACGAAGAGGAAGAAGAAGGTCCGAAAGGTCCTTGTCCTGAAGAGTCTGCGGAAAAGTTTGCTGAACTACGCAAATTAAATAAAGTGGTTGAAGACTCTATCACTAAAAATGGTCGTGATCACGCTGACACACGCAAAGCAATCAATGAACAAGCAGAGTTCTTTCAACAGTTTAAACTAATACCTAAACAGTTTGACCGTATGGTTAAATCAATTCGTACGTCAATGAATACAGTTCGTACACAAGAACGTTTAGTATTAAAAATCTGTGTTGAACAGAATAAAATGCCTAAAAAAGCATTCATAAGCTTATTTAAAGGCAATGAAACAAATGACGCATGGTTAGATGCTATTTATGCAACTGAGTCTGACTACGCAACTCGCATTAAAGAGTTTGAAGAAGATTTACGTCGTTGTATTCGTAAAATGTTAGCTGTTGAATCCGAAACAGCATTAACAATTGCGAACTTAAAAGAAATATCTCGAAACATGAGCATCGGCGAAGCAAAAGCACGTCGCGCGAAAAAAGAGATGGTAGAAGCTAACTTACGTCTGGTTATCTCTATTGCTAAAAAATACACTAACCGTGGTTTACAGTTCTTAGATCTTATCCAAGAAGGTAATATCGGTCTGATGAAAGCGGTAGATAAATTTGAATACCGTCGTGGTTACAAATTCTCTACTTACGCTACGTGGTGGATTCGTCAAGCAATTACTCGTTCAATCGCTGACCAAGCACGTACTATTCGTATTCCTGTACATATGATTGAAACGATTAATAAACTTAACCGTATTTCTCGTCAAATGTTACAAGAGATGGGCCGTGAACCACAGCCAGAAGAGCTTGCTGAACGCATGATGATGCCTGAAGATAAAATTCGTAAGGTATTAAAGATTGCTAAAGAGCCAATCTCAATGGAAACGCCAATCGGTGATGATGAAGATTCTCACTTAGGTGATTTCATCGAAGATTTCTCGGTATTGTCTCCAATGGATTCAGCAACCTCAGAAGGTTTAGGTGAAGCAACGCAAAGCGTACTTTCAAGCTTAACTCCACGTGAAGCTAAAGTCTTACGTATGCGTTTTGGTATAGACATGAACACTGATCATACTTTAGAAGAAGTGGGTAAGCAGTTCGACGTTACTCGTGAGCGTATTCGTCAGATTGAAGCTAAGGCATTACGTAAATTACGTCATCCTTCACGTTCTGAGCAATTGAAGAGTTTCTTAGACGAAGGAAAGTAATTTTAATTACTTATAAAATATTAGTAGACGTAGCTGTGTATTTTAGTAAAATACGCAACTTAATTTGAGTAGTGCAATACTGCTCTGATTAGATTTAAAAATACGGGCCTGTAGCTCAGTTGGTTAGAGCAGGGGACTCATAATCCCTTGGTCGTAGGTTCGAGTCCTACCGGGCCCACCATACATTAAAGGCTATACATCCTGCAAAGGGCGTATAGCTTTTTTTGTTTCTGGGTGTTGGAGTTTTGTTTGGGTGTGGGCGTGGGAATAAAATTTTTGGATAATCTCGCCACTGTCGGAATTGGCCTTTGGCCTATTTCGACCTATCTAGGATTTATGGTTTTTAATTCATAAGGAACTTTATTGAAACTATGATAAATTACTGCACTCAGTCATAGAATAATTTGGAGTATTCTAAATGCCGAATATAAAAAACCTTAAACGTATTGCAATTAGCAGCTTGCTCATAAGCGTTTTAAGTATCAGTACTTACGCAGAATCGCCTGCCATAAATCAATCTCAAATCGAAACCGCCGAAAAATTGATTCAAACCGCGCTTGATAGCAAGTTAGGCTTTGAAATCGTCGAGTCACTTACTACGGAAATTGGTCCAAGGTTAGCGGGTTCAGAAGCAGAAGAAAGAGCCCGTGACTGGGGGCTTAAGTTAGGTAAAGAACTTGGATTTGATAAAGTGACTGTTGAAGAATTTACTATGCCATTTTGGGATAGGGGTGAATTGCACATAGCTTTAGAAGGACCTTACAAGCAAGAATTGTATGGTACGGCTCTAGGTGGAGCAGCTCCCTCTAAGCGTGCAATTAAATCTTCGGTTGTATATTTTCGTGATTTAGAGGCTTTAAAAAAAGTTGAATCAGGTGTCTTAAAAAATAAAATTGCTTTTGTTGATGGCGACATAATGGTTAAGAGTCAAACCGGTAGTGGTTATGGACAAGCGAGCCAACGTCGTCGTATCGGTTGGCAACATGCTGAGCGTGGTGAAGCCAATGCACTGGTTGTTCGTTCGGCCGGTTCTTCTTCACATCGTTTTCCGCACACTGGCATGATGAGTAAAGATGGTGATAAATGGGCAAGTATTCCTGTTATTGCTATTTCTATTCCTGATGCCGATCATTTGCGTCGTTTACATAATTTAGGCAAGCCATTATCTATTTCATTACATTCTTCATCAAAATGGAAAGGTGAGGTTAAAAGTGGCAATGTGATTATGGATTTAATTGGAAGTGAAAGACCTGAAGAAATTGTGTTAATCGGTGGTCATCTAGACAGTTGGGATCTGGGAACTGGCGCCGTGGATGATGGTGCTGGAGTTGCCATTACTACAGCTGCAGCGGCTCTAATTTCACAATTACCAAAGCGCCCGAAGCGTACTATTAGAGTGGTAATGTTTGGAGCTGAAGAAGTGGGTTTACTCGGTGCACGAGCCTACGCTATAAAACACAAAGACAATTTGCACAATCATGTATTAGCTACTGAGTCAGACTTTGGTGCACAAACGATTTGGCAGTTGGTTTCTAATGTGAATAAAGATGCTAACCTTTTGTTTGATGCTATTGCACACGTTTTAAGACCGCTGGATATTGTACGTGGCAGTTCCGAAGAGCCAGGCGGTGGACCTGATATTATTCCATTGGCTATGGCTGGTGTTCCGACTATTCGCTTAAAGCAAAATGGGAGAGATTATTTTGATTTGCATCATACTCCTGATGACACTTTAGATAAAATTGATCCTAAAGAATTAGCACAAAATGTTGCGGCTTACGCTGCAGCGATTTATTTAGCTGCAGATTCGGACCTTGAGTTTAGAAAGCCTTCAGAAGATAAGGCTGTAAACTAATACCGAGAAATTTTTACTTGAAACGCCTCAGTGAGGCACCAAAAAAAGCCCACTACTGTAATTGTAGAGGGTTTTTTTATGCCTAATTTAAAAAGCAATGCTATAAGATAAACCTACAGTATCAGCCGAATATTTAAACCCATCTTGATCTCTGTAATCGATATTTGTATAGGTAACAGCAAATCCTTTATAAGCAATTTCATATTTAGGACCTGAAGCATCATCAAAATTTGTATCGCCAAAATCTCTGCTGTCTAATGTTGTATTTAAATGTTCAACATAGCCAACACCAAATCGTAAATTACGGCTTGGATACCAATTTGCAGATAGTTCTATAGGGAAGCTATAGATGGTTGCGTCAACATCTGATTCACGATTTGAAGAGAAACGGAAGCCAGCTGTGCCGCGAAGAGAGAAATTTTCTGAAGCATTGGGACGTAGTTCACCGCCAATATTTAGATTAAAGCCTTGGCCTGTTCTTAGCGTATCAACTGAGCCGTCAAAATATTCAATCTCTAGAAGTTTATCACCACCAAAATCATATCCGCCGCTTACTAAGAGGCTTAGAGGCTTTACTGGTTCATCTTCATAGTGTTCATCATGGTCAGCATATAGTGCGAAGCTAGATAATAAACAGCTGGTTAACAAGCCTGCAAATAAGTGTAGTTTTTTCATCATCGTGTCCTCTTTCATCGAGATATTCTTGTTGATTGAGGGTGTATATTAAGACTTCTTATCTGAACGACTGCTTAACTCAATGATTTAATAGTATTAATTAGAAATTCTACTTTTATGTTTGACTTTGGTATTTTTAAGAGTAACATGTCTATCTATCAATAGGTAGACATGTTTAGTAACAAATAGGATTAATAAAATGAAAATTTATGACGTTCCAGGCTTTCCAAACCCAGCACGCGTGCGTATTGCACTTGCAGAAAAAAACGCGACCGATCAAGTGGCTTTCAAAGACGTAGATGTAATGGGTGGCGAACATCGTCAAGCAGCATTTGTTGCTAAAAACCCAGCAGCAGCTGTTCCAGTTCTTGAATTAGACGATGGTACTTGTATCGCTGAATGTTCAGCAATTACTGAATATATTGATCATTCTTTTGAAGGCATTTCCTTAACTGGTAGTAATGCTAAAGAACGCGCAATGGTAAATATGATGAATCGTCGTGCAGAATCTATGGTTTTAGATGCTGTTGGTACCTACTTTCATCACGCTACTGATGGTTTAGGTCCAGAACTTGAAACCTATCAAAATGTTGAATGGGGCAATAAGCAAAAAGATAAAGCTGTTAATGGTATGAAATACTTTGATAGTGTTTTAGCGAATAATGATTTTGTAACGGGTTGTGATTTCACAGCGGCTGATATTACTTTGTTTGCTGGTTTGGCTTTCGCTGATTTTGCAAAAGTAGAAATCCCTGCTGAATGTAGTAATCTAAATGAGTGGCGTGCTAAAGTTGCCCTACGTCCGAGTATTGCAGGTTAATAATTTTTTTGATTTATGCTTACGCGTCTGTAGCTTGTTTGATTTTTATAAGACGCGTAGCTTTATATCAATAATGATTTAGATTTTGTTGGAGTGTAAAAATGAAAATTAATGCCGACTTTAATCAACGTGCAATTGTGCATAGTACCACTATGGATTGGCTTGATTCGCCAATGCCTGGTGTTGCTAGACGACCGCTTGATAGAGTGGGTAATGAGGTTGCACGTGCGACCTCCATAGTACGCTATCAAGCAGGCAGTAAGTTTTCACCGCACGTACATACGGGAGGCGAAGAGTTTGTTGTGTTGGAAGGCGTGTTTCAAGATGAGCATGGTGATTTTCCAGTAGGTTCCTATATCCGGAACCCTCCTCAATCAAGTCATACACCGGGTTCAGAGCCGGGCTGTATTATTTTTGTTAAGCTTTGGCAGTTTGAACCTGAAGACCGAACGCATGTACGTCTGAATTCAAATTTGATGCAACCTATTCCACATAGGGATTATCCTGGTGTGTCGGTTGTGCCGCTTTACTATGATGATTTTGAGCAAGTTGATATTCAAGAATGGCAAGCAGGTTCAGAAATTACTATGCTAGTAGAGCAGGGTATGGAGATACTAGTATTAAATGGTGAGTTTTCAGAGTCTGATGACAATTTAGTAAAAGATTCATGGTTAAGACTTCCTGCCGGTTCTACATTACAAGCAAGTGTTGGAGCTCAAGGTGCACGAGTGTGGATGAAGCGTAATCATTTACAAAATGTACAACAACAAGTGAAACGTGTTTTAGCTGCTTGATTAGACCTTATAATATCCCCTATGAAACAAGATAAAGAACTCGCTATTTTAGAAACCGCCGAAGAGATGGTACGCCAAGGCGGTTATAACAGCTTTAGCTTCCGTAATATAGCAACTGCTGTTGGTATCAAGAGTTCCTCTGTGCATTATCACTTTGCGACTAAAGAAGATTTGGGTGTCGCAGTAACTAAGTTCTACACTGATAAATTTATAGATGCTGTAGGCAACCCTAAATCCCTTTTTGAAAATGGTGAAGATCCCATTGCAAAATACGTTTCGGCTTTTCGTAAGGCCTTAGAAGAAGATAAAGGCATGTGCATGTGTGGCATGTTGGGTGCCGAGGCTGATAGCTTACCCGAGAGTGTAGTACTTGAAATACGCGATTTTTTTACTCGCAATCAATTGTGGTTAAAAGAGGCTTATCAAGCTAAGGGCTTTGCTGACAAAGATGCTGATGAGAAGGCTTTGCAAGCTATAGCCTTACTTGAAGGCGCTATGATTATCAGTAATACGCATAGTGATCTCAACATGTTTGATGTTGCCACACAAATTTTACATAAGGCTTAAGGACTGTGGTGTCGTCAGTTGAAGTAGCCATTGTCGGCGGTGGTATTAGTGGCTTGCATACGGCCTATCATTTAGCAAAACGAAGCATTTCATTTCGAGTGTTCGAAGCACGCGAACGTTTTGGTGGTCGTATTCACTCTCCACAAAGTTCGAAAATAGATTCTATGGTTTTTGATATTGGCCCTTCATGGTTTTGGCCAGGTCAATCTAATATTGAAAAAATTATTCTAGAATTAAATTTACAGAATAAAATTTTTCATCAGTACGCAGAAGGCAAAGCAATTTATGAACCGCTTGATACTCCAATTGTACGTGGCGTTAATGGTATGAGTATGCAAGGTTCATATCGTGTTGCTGGTGGTTTGAATACTATTATTAATTCTTTAGTTCAAGGTATTAATAAATTATCTCTTGAGACTTTACATCTTTCTTCGCAAGTTAAATCTATTAGCTATCAAACTGATGGAAAAATATATTTAGAGCTAAACAATGGTGAGGAGTATATAGCTAAAAAAATTGTATTAGCCTTACCGCCACGAGTTGCCCTACAAACAATTAGCTTTACTCCTAGTCTTTCCGATGAGAGAGTTAAAGAACTTAATAATGTTGCGACTTGGATGGCTGGACATGCAAAAGTAGTAGTGATTTATGAAAAACCATTTTGGCGAGAGAATGGTTATTCAGGCGATGCCTTTAGTCAACGCGATCCATTAGGTGAAGTTCATGATGCCTCATCGCCTGACGGAAGTATTGCTGCTTTGTTTGGTTTTTTTGCTTTACAGCCTAAGCAGAGAAACATTCCTAAAGTTGAGTTAGATTCCTTAATTACTCAACAACTAGTTCGTCTCTTCGGTGAAAAAGCGGCATGTCCTATAGATATACTTTATAAAAATTGGGCCAGCGATGAATTAACAGCAACGCAATATGATCAAGAAATCCAAAATCATCACCCAAGTAATTTTTGGAGTACTCGAACTGAAGAAAGCTTTGGGGACAGTTTGATTTGGTCTGGTACTGAAAGTGCAGAAGGGCAATTCAACGGTTATATTGAAGGTGCTTTGAGTGCGAGTGTTACTGCTTTACACGCATTAAATTTATAAAAAAATATTAAACCAATCTTGGCCATCGGTTATGCACGGCATCTTCAAAATTTGGCTCAATAGTAACAACATAAACTCTAAGAATGTGTTGGTCTCTTACGATTAATCCTTGTAGATATTGACCACTGGTAACTTCAAACCAATGGCTTTTGCCAATGTGATCTTTTTCCATAAAAGAAAGTACGGCAATTTTTATAGGGCGAGGACTGTATTTGTCCCAGGTACCGGCCATGATGGATTCATGTCTGGCCCAGCCACCTAATGGTAAGCGACCAGATTGTTCACGACGACGTCCCCAAGCAATAGGTTCGACGCTACCGTCGCGTTTTAGTATAGGTAGGCGTGCTTTAGGGTTAGGAAAGAAAGCTCTAACTTCTTTGCCGTCAATTTGATAAAACACTCCACCGCACATATTTTTTCTTTCTTATTGTATTTTGCAGTGTCATTAAGAAGCTAAAGCGTGTTGTGTCTGAATAGTATCTCTATGCCCAAAAGGTTTCCAAGCAGGTGAGATTACATTCGGCATACTTGAACGATTAAGTAAGGGTGCAGGACATAAACTAAATTCGCCGTAACGATCATTAATTTGATCCATGACTTGATCGGTTTTTTGTTGTGTTAGTTTTTCATCACTGGTTTCGAGAAACATGTCAGTTTGACCACTTAAAGGTACAGGGTCTAAAGCGGTAATTTGTACTTGCCAAATACCTTGGCTTTCCCAGCGAGAATCCAAAAAATCTTTGCATAGTTTTACTAATACATTGCCGTTTTGTGTAGGCTCGGTAACATAGTGTTCTTTAATCCAACCTTCGGCTGTACGTAAACTGATAGAAAAATTTTGTGCTAATAATTGATGTCTACGTAAACGCGTACCGACTTTATGGCACATATGAATTAAGTAAACCATTAAGGTGGTTTCATCGGTAGTATCTGGTGGTACAACTTTTCCATGCCCAATGCTTTTAGGCTCTGGAATTTCTTGTATCAATTCTTCAGGGTCTTGGCCCTGGCATGCTAACCACATGCGACGACCAATGCTTCCCCAACGACTAGACATTTCACTTATAGGTAGTTTCGCGACATCGCCGCAGGTATAAACGCTTCTAGCGTTTAGGTGTTTTTCAATACCTTTGGCGATGCCACAAATTACAGTAACAGGCTGGTTGGCTAAAGCTTTTGCGGCATCTTCGGGACGAATAATGGTTGAGCCGTTTGGTTTCTCAAGCTTAGCGGCATATTTTGCCGTTGCTTTGTCGCCGCTTAAGCCAATTGAACAACGTAAACCTGACACATCAAATACCGTGCGTTTAATTAGTTTCACAATTTCTTGTGGTGAAGCATATAGTCGCTGACAATGTGTTAAATCTAAAAAAGCTTCATCCACGGAAAAAATTTCTATGTCTGGTGTGATGTTACGTAATTCGTTCATGATTTTTGTAGACACAGCGGCATAACGTTCTGGACGTGCAGGGCGTTGTACAAAATCGGGATCAATTTTTAAGGCATCTTTTACACGCATGCCAGTTTTAATGCCTTTTGAACGAGCTTCGTAACTACACGTAATAATACAAGTACCCGTTGTGCCATTAGTAACTCCAACTGGACGTCCACGTAATTCAGGAAAATCCAATTGTTCAATTGATGCAAAGAATGCATTCATGTCGACTAAGGCAATCATACGATCCCAACGAGTACCTTCAGACGTTCTTTTTTGTAATGGATTTGCCATGTTGATTTCTCTTTATTATTCTTGTTTAGGTATTGTGCTAACGTCAGTACGATTTATTTCAACCAGCGAGATTTTTGATAACTACGAAACGAAGCTTTTAAAATACCTTGAATTTGCACACGTTCACCGGAATAAATTTGTACTTGTAAGTTACTATTAGCTGGATGTAATTCAACAATACCACCTGGCTTTCTATAAAAAGTTTTTAAGGTTGCATCTTCGTAATCAACTAAAGCACAAACAATGTCACCGTTATCGGCCGTGTTAGCACGTTGCATAATTGCGGTGTCGCCAGGCATGATGCCAAGCTCAATCATGGATTCACCATCTACATATAGGGCAAAACGATCTGGACCTAAAAGATAATCGGCCAGATCAATGGTTTCGTGATTAGAGATGGCTTCAATTGGCTGGCCAGCAGCGACTTTGCCTAAAAATGGAATGAGGTATGGATTCTCTTCAACTATTGGCTCATCGCTGACCAATGCCAAGTTTCGCCAGCCTTTACCGCGGCGAACTAGTGCTCCAGCCTCGATTAATTGCGTTAAGTAACGGTGAACTGTGCCAGTTGACTGCATATCACAGCCTTCAGCAATTTCAGCTACTGTAGGACTTTCTTGATTTAATTCAATATGTTGCTGAACATATCCTAAGATTTTACGGGCTGTTTTAGTAAGATTGAACTCATTCATAAAATATTCTCCAAACGTTCTGCACAGTATAGAGAACATTTAGAGAACATTTCAAGTCTTTTTTGAGAATATTTTCAAATTATTTAGTTTTGTACTTAAAAAAGCCTTTTCAGCCTCATTCTTAGTCAGTGATAAAGCGAGTGCATAATTTTCAATTGCTATATCAGTTTTTCCCAATCGTTGAGCCAGGTCCGCACGTGCGGCATAAAAGGGTTGATAATTTTTAAGTTCGTTTTCTAATTCAGTTAAACGAGCATAAGCTATTTCTAGTTCACCAGAATATGCATGTGCCACACTTTGATTAAGGGACACAATAGGTGATGGATTGATTTGATACAAAACCTCATACAATTGATGAATTTGTTTCCAATCGGTGCTTTCCCAATCGAGAGCAATAGCATGTAAGGCACTAATAGCTGCTTGTAATTGATAACTATCAGGTTTGGCTTTGCTCATGGCGGCAAGCACTATGCTGGTACCTTCTTGGATTTGTTCTTGATTCCATAAAGAACGATTTTGCTGTTCTAATGGAATAAACGTTTTTGCATCTGAACTACGAGCCGGGCGACGTGAATCATGTAAGAGTAAAAGTGCAAGTAAGCCAGCAACTTCTGGTCTAGGTAGTAATTTATGTAAAACGCGAGCCAAGTGAATAGCTTCTTTGGCCAGGTCTTCACGTGTTAGCGTTTGTCCTTCAAAGGCATTATATGATTCGTTATAAATAAGATAGATAACCGACAGTACCGATTCTAAACGTTCATCCAATGCATGACCTTCAGGAACCACGTAAGCAATACCTGCATTGCGAATTTTACGCTTTGCTCGTGTGAGTCTTTGGTTCATAGTGGTTTCAGAGGTTAAAAAAGCACGTGCTATTTCTCGTGCTGATAAACCGCATAAAATTTTTAGGGTGAGAGGTACTCGTACATTGTCAGCAAGTGCAGGATGACAGCAAGTAAAAATTAAACGTAGACGTTCGTCAGGTATTTCTTGCTCGCTTTCAATAAATTCTTGATTGCTTAAACTTATTGGCAGTAAGTCTTGGATGGTTTGTATTGTTTGCTCAGTATTACGATGAGTATCTTTACGAATATGATCAACCAAACGTCGTCTTGCAACGGTCAATAACCAGGCTGCTTTATTATTGGGTTCTCCAGAGCTTGGCCACTTTTCTGCAGCTTGTAGAAATGCATCTTGTAAGGCGTCCTCAGCCACATTAATGCTACGAGTGTGTAGCATTAATGTGGCTAAGATACGTCCAGATTCAGCACGAAAAATTTGTGCTAAAGCAGCAGGGGTTTCGGCCATTAATCAAAAACTACCACTGGGCGAACTTCGATAGTGCCATAGCGTGCAGAAGGAATTTTAGCAGCCCAAGCAATGGCTTCATCCAGATCTTTACATTCCAGTAAGTAATATCCACCCAATTGCTCCTTGGTTTCTGCAAACGGACCATCGGTAATATTAGTTTTACCATCGCGTACCCTTACTGAGGTTGCAGTAGATATAGGTTGTAAAGCATCACCTGCAGCCATTACCCCAGCTGCTGTCGCTTCTTCGCCAAATTTTCCGTATTGTTCTATTAGTACTGGCCACTCAACGTCGTCACCACCTTCAGTACTGTAAATTAAAGCCATAAATTGCATATTATTCTCCTGAAAAATTAAGTTAATGATGAAGATAATCTCTTGTCTTCAATAATACGTCGTTTGGGATAAGAGGTTTTCGACAAATTAAATAAATTTTTGTGTATTTAGTTCATAATACCTATGATATTTCAGTTAATTTAAAAGTATTTATGGCTAAATCAAAAAAACAAGTAACTGAGAGTTTCACCCTAGAGTCGGGTCGAGAGTGTAGTTTGTTACGAATTCGCAATGAATTAATACCGAACTATTATGTGCTGGTTTTTCCAGAGAGTCAGGGCGAACCGAACCCGCAAGATTTATCGGAAATGCTTTGTTTAGGAATGCAACAAGCTCAGCTACTGGCTTTTGATCACATTCAAGATAAAGAAGCCTATAGCGTTTTATATAGTGGGTATAGCTCGCGTCGAGAAAAGGGCTGGCATATTCATATTGTTTTATTAGGTAATCGTTGGCGTAAAGCCTGGTTGTATTTAGTTTTAGCAGGAAAAAATTTATTACAAGCTTTTAGTTTGCGTAGAGATGATGCTCCGAGATCGGCGAAATGATTGCCGAACGAGTTAGTTTTGTATATTGGCAAAGCCTTATGTCGCAATGTGGTTTTTCGGAAAATAAGAATACGCATGAAAAAATTATTGCTGCCTATGCTGAAAAGCAGCGTAAATATCATTCTTTAAAACACTTAGAATATGTTTTATTTTCTTTCGATGAGTCTAAGCATTTAGCCGAGCGACCGTATGAAGTTGAATTGGCTTTATGGTTTCATGATGCGGTTTATAAAATTTTTTCTAAAGATAATGAATTAGTCAGTGCAGAATGGTCTAGCAAATTTTTACAAAAGCAAGACTCAGATTCTGAAACTATTCAACGAGTACATCAACACATTATGGCAACTCTGCATAATGGCACTTGTAATAATAGTGACTCTGCTTTAGTGGTTGATATAGATTTAGCTATATTAGGAGTGACTGATGATGTGTACGAAAAATTTGAACATAATGTTCGTAAGGAGTATCGTTTGATTCCAGGGTTTATTTATAGGAAAAAACGTAAAGAGATTTTGCAATCTTTTTTAGATAGGGAAAATATTTACCATCATGAGTTTTTTGCGAGTAAGTATGAGAACCAGGCGAGAGAGAATTTGCAAAGAGCTATTGATAATTTATAGAAAGGAATAACATGCCATCTCTAAAAAACAAAACAATCCTTATCACTGGCGCATCACGCGGTATCGGTGCGGCTACAGTAAAAATCTGCGAAACAGCCGGTGCTACAGTTATTCCTCACGCCAGTCGTGAAAGCGAAAATACCAATTCAAATTTTATTTATGAAGACTTAAGTAAGCCCGGTGCAGGGCAACGACTTTTCGACGCGGCATTAAAAGTAGCGGATCGAATTGATGGTGTTGTTAATAACGCGGGTATATTTTTACCAACACCGCTCTCTATGGATAAGGCAGACGACTGGGATGCAAATTGGAAAACTACCATGGCGGTAAATGTACAAGCGCCTGCCGATATTTGTCGTGCAGCTATCCAGCATTATCGCAAGACGGGTGGTGGGCGCATTGTTAATCTTGCCAGTCGAGCTGGGCATCGTGGTGATGGCCCTGAAAATGCGGCCTATGCCGCGTCGAAAGGTGCAATGTTGGCAATGACAAAATCCTGGGCACGAGGAATTTCACATGAAGAAATTTATCTCTACTTAATCGCACCAGGTTGGGTAGAAACTCGTATGGCTCCTCAAGATATTGAAGCACGTAAAGAGGCCATTAAAGAGATTCCTTTAGGGCGTGTTGCACAGCCTGAAGAAGTTGGAAATATGATTGCGTTTTTATTATCGGATGCTTGCACATCGGCAGTTGGTGCGACATTTGATATTAATGGTGCGAGTCACGTGCGGTAAGTAGTGTGAAAATTGATAAATAACACTTACTTATCAATGGCTTAAATCCGACAAACTCCACTTATCCAAAATTTACACACACCTTGAAAACTTCCTCCATAATGACCATATAAGTACTATCGTTTTACACAACAATTATCCCAAGGATAATTTGCAGGAGATTTACATGAAAAGATTCTTTTTATTTGGCGCCACTAATATTGCAGTGATTGCCGTTCTAACCATTGTATGCCAAATACTTGGCATCGATGAAATGCTTGGTTCTGGAATGACAAGCTTGTTAGTTTTTTCTTTTGCTTTAGGTATGGTGGGTTCAGTAATCTCGCTTTTCATGTCAAAGGGTGCAGCTTTAAAATCTACCGGTGCACAAGTAATTACACAGCCTGCTAATGAAACTGAAGCATGGTTGGTTCGTAGTGTGGCCGAGTTTGCAGAGAAAGCCGGTATTGGAATGCCGGATGTGGCAATTTATAATTCTAGTGACGTGAATGCGTTTGCTACGGGTGCGAAAAAAAATTCAGCTTTAGTGGCTGTAAGCACCGGTTTACTAAATACAATGACACGTGCCGAAGTTGAAGGCGTATTAGCACATGAAGTAGCTCACGTTGCCAATGGTGACATGGTTACTATGACCTTGTTGCAAGGGATAATGAATACCTTTGTAATTTTCATATCAAATTTGATTGCAAGAGCTGTAGGCCGAAATAACCGTTTGGCAGGTTTTGCTGTGCGAATGGTTATGCAAATGATTCTAGGTGTATTTGCTAGTATGATTGTTGCGTGGTTTTCTCGTCATCGTGAATTTAGAGCAGATGCCGGCGCTGCAGATTTAGCAGGGCAACAAAATATGGTATCGGCTTTACAGCGTTTGCAAAGTAATAGCCAGCCAGCAAACTTACCTAAAGAAATGCAGGCGATGGGTATTTCAGGTTTAGTACCTAAGAATTGGAAGAAGTTGTTTTCAACTCATCCGCCTTTAGAGCTTCGTATTGAGGCTTTGCAAGATAGAAGGTAGTTAATTCTTTCGTAACAAATAAAAAAGGCTCCTTGATGGAGCCTTTTTTATTTCGAGATTGCCGCGTCGCATTTCATGCTCCTCGCAATGACGTATTTCTAAGTTTGTCATTGCGAGCGTAGCGCGGCAATCTCAAATTTTTAAATTAATTTTTTTAAATACTCTCTAAAGCCTGCTGCAAATCATCAATAATATCTTGAGAGTGCTCTAAGCCAACCGCTAAACGAATCATGCCATCAGTAATACCAAGCTTTAAGCGTTCTTCCTCAGGCACATTAGAGGCTGACATAGACGCAGGATGCGATATCAATGTTTCGGGATCCCCTAAACTAACGGCTCGATAACAAAGCTCAACGGCGTTCATGAATTTTTTGGTTTGTTCTAAATTTGAATTCAGTTCAAAACACACTACACCGCCACCACCGTGCATTTGTGTACCCATCAACGCTTTAGCAGGATGACTATCTAAACCTGGGTAATAAACTTTTTTAACTTGAGTATGTGTTTCAAGAAAGTGTGCAATTTTTTCGGCGTTAGTGCAATGTTTGGCAACTCGCAGGCTTAAGGTTTTCATACCACGCATTAGTAACCACGCATCGTTCGGACTAATAACAGCACCAATATCATTCAAGGCTGAGCCGCGAATTTTTTCTACCATTTCAGTGTTAGAACATAAAACACCAGCAAGTACATCGCCATGACCATTTAAATACTTGGTTGCACTGTGCACCACAATGTCTACGCCATGTTTAGCAGGTTGTTGCAGTACTGGTGACATTAAAGTGTTATCACAAATCGTTAGTAAGTTATGTTGTTTAGCTAAAGTTGTAATGCGTTTTAAGTCCACAACATCGAGTAAAGGGTTTACTGGAGTTTCAATATAAATTAATTTTGTATTAGGCTGAATTGCCGCTTTAACAGCAACCGTGTCATTTAAATCTACATGTGTAACGCTAATATCAAATTTAGCCAACAATTCATGCATGAGCGTAAAAGTGCAACCGTAAAGGGATGGTGTTGCTATTAAATGATCGCCAGCTTTTAAGTTAGAAATTAAAGCAGCAGAAATCGCTCCCATACCCGAACTAAATGCAATAGCATCTTCAGTGGCTTCTAAGATAGCGATGCGTTGTTCAACTTCATTAGTTGTTGGGTTGTTTCTACGCGAATACCAATAACCATCCTCTTCTTTAGCAAAGAGTTTGCCGCCACGTTCTACGTTATCAAAGGTAAAGGTAACATTCTGATAGATTGGTGTACTCAAGGCACCATGCGCGTCTTCTTTATTGCGGCCCGCATGAATAGTTTGGGTTTCGAAATGATAATTTTGATGTTTAGTTTTTTTATCAGTGTTTATTTTATCTGACACGTAAAATCCTATTGATATTAATTTTCTGGAATGAATTAGTTCTATTTTTACATGCTATACGTTCTAGAGCTAGCACTAAAGCTAATATTTGTTGACGAGATACTTTTGTCTACATGCGTTATTATATAGATATGCCTACAACCATTATTTCTAAGTATCGCGCGACTCGCGAACTGACTGAAAATTTAATTAAAAACTTATCTGATGCCGATACGACTGCGCAATCGATGTCTGATGCCAGCCCTGCTAAATGGCACCTGGCACATACAACATGGTTTTTTGAAACTTTTATTCTCGGCAAGTTTTCTCCAGATTACGAAGTATTTGATGAAGCATTCGCGTTTCTTTTTAATTCTTATTATGAATCTGCAGGACCGCGTCATTTGCGTTCACAGCGCGGCTTAATTACTCGCCCAAGTAAAGACGAAGTATTGGCGTATCGTACTTATGTAGATGAAGCCATGTTGATTTTAATTGATACTCAGTTCGGCAGTAATGATGAACTTAGTTTTCTGCTTGAGTTAGGAATTAATCATGAGCAGCAACATCAAGAATTATTGCAAACCGATATTTTACATTTATTTGCACAAAATCCATTACGCCCAATTGTTGATTCTGATTTTGATTTTGATTTTTCTTCAAATTCGAAGAAAACTAAATGGTTGAAATTTTCAGAAGATGCTCATTTAATTGGTCACGATGAAAAAAGCTTTTCTTATGATAATGAATTGCCACAACATAAAGTGTATATTTCAGAGTTTGAGATTTCTTCTAACTTAATTACTAATCGTGAGTGGTTGGAATTTATTGATGATGGCGGCTATATCAAACCATTGCTGTGGTTAGCCGATGGATGGGCAGTAGTTAAAAATAATAAATGGAATTCGCCATTGTATTGGGAGCAACGCGATGACAAATGGTTTGAAATGGCTTTAAATGGTTTGCAAGAATTGGATTTAGATTCTCCAGTAAAGCATATTAGTTATTTTGAAGCGGATGCTTTCGCGACATGGTCACAAGCACGATTGCCTACTGAATTTGAATGGGAACTAGCTGTTAAGTCTTCAGGTCTTAATAATGCTTTTCATTCGGTATGGCAATGGACACGTAGTCCATATGTAGCTTATCCAGGCTTTAAAATTGCACAAGGTGCTGTTGGAGAGTACAACGGCAAATTTATGTGTAATCAATTTGTATTACGCGGAAGCTCGGCTGTGACGACTAAAGGTCATGAGCGTATAAGTTATAGAAATTTCTTTTACCCACATCAACGCTGGCAATTTACTGGATTGCGTTTAGCTAGAGATGTTGAGTAAAAAATTAAAAGGTGAATATGGAATATAAAGAAGCTCTTAGCGAGCAAGAACAAAAAGAACGAACGCAGTTTTTACAAGATGTGTTTGAAGGACTTTCTCAATCTCAGAAAGAATTATCTCCAAAGTATTTTTATGATACTCGTGGCTGTGAAATTTATGAAGAGATTAAGTGGGTAGATGAATATTATTTGCCAAAAACTGAGTATGCAATTCTTAACTCAATTGTGGATGAGGTTCAGGAGATTCTTCCTACCATTAAGCGGGTTATTGAATACGGCGGTGGCTCAGGTTTGCGTACTGAAACTATCGTACGTAATTTAAAAACATTAACAGAGTATTTACCTATTGATGTAGCGATGGAACAACTAGAAGCCTCTGCGATAAGTATTAAAAAAATTCGTCCTGACTTAGAGGTAACACCACTCTTGGGCGATTTTTCGCATTTACCAGCTATGCCGGAATGTTGTCCAACGGAACGATTGGGATTCTTGCCAGGGTCAACTATTGGTAATTTTGAAATCGCTGACGCTAAAGACTTTCTTGCGCGTATTCACCAGCAACTGGGAGACGGTTCGCATTTGCTATTAGGGTACGATTTAGTAAAAGATACTAATTTGCTTTTAGCCGCATACGATGATGCAAAGGGCGTGACTGCACGTTTTAATTTAAATGTTTTGAGCCGTATTAATCGAGAGTTAAATGCAAATTTTGACTTACGTTTCTTTAAGCATGAAGCAAGATTTAATTCCAAGAAAAGTCGCATCGAAATGCATTTAGTTAGTACGGTTGAACAAGAAGTAAAAATTGCTGACCAGTCCATCTGTTTTGCAAAAGGCGAGAGCATCCATACTGAGAACTCACACAAGTATTCTGCAGAGCGATTTGCTCAACTTATCCAAGGAACAGGGTGGAAAGAGCAAAAAACTTGGACGGATGAGAAGGGTTTATACGCGGTAAGTTTGTTAGTTTAGTTTGTCCATCCTACGAATACTGGATTCCTGCCTCGGTTTGGGCTTCCTGCGTCACTCTACCTCCTACATCCATGCAGTCGTTCGCAGGAAAGACGAGGTAAATTAGCTACAAAAACCGTCTTCCCTGCGAAGGCAGAGATCTAGTGCGTAACTACCGACCCAACACATCCTTCAATGCCGTTAAACATAGCGCCACATTCTCTTTTCTAGCCGAATGACCCATCAAACCAATACGCACAACTTTGCCAGCCAGCGCGCCTAAACCGCCGCCAATCTCAAGGTTGTATTCATTGAGCAAATTAGAACGCATGGCCGCTTCATCAACACCAGCTGGTACTTTAACTGCATTTAGTTGATTAAGACGAGCACCATCTTGCCCAATGTATTCGAAACCTAAATCTTCCAAACCTGATCTCAATAAACGATGAATATCGTGATGGCGTTTCCAAGTATTTTCCAAACCTTCTTCGTGCAACATCACGAGTGATTCATGTAATGCATATAAGGAATTTACTGGAGCGGTGTGATGATAACTTCTTTTCTTACCGGCATTGTTTGACGAACCCCAGTAGCCCATGATTAAACTCATGTCTAAGAACCAACTTTGCACAGGTGTTTTTCTATTGGCAATTACTTCAACCGCTTTATCCGAAAACGACACCGGTGAAATTCCAGGTAAGCAGGATAAGCATTTTTGTGAGCCTGAATAAATTGCATCAATGCCCCAATCATCTACTCTTAATTCACAACCACCAAAAGAGGTAACTGCATCAACAATTGATAAGCAATCATATTTTTGGGCCAAAGCACATAGCGTTTTGGCATCTGACAATGCTCCAGTAGCTGTTTCGGCATGTACAAAGGCCACTATCTTAGCATCAGGATTTGCTTTAAGTGCGTCTTCAACTTTAGTTGGATCAACAGGATTACCCCATTCGTCATCGACCATTATTGCCGTAGCACCACAGCGTTCAACATTGTGACGCATGCGTTCACCAAATACACCATTGCGACATACGATAACTTTATCGCCAGCTTCCACTAAGTTTACAAAACAAGCTTCCATGCCAGCAGAGCCAGGAGCAGAGATAGGCATAGTCAATGCATTGTCGGTAAGGAAAGCTTTTTGCAACATCACTTTCACTTCATCCATCATACGAATGAACTCAGGATCTAAGTGCCCGATGGTTGAGCGACTAGTGGCTTCTAGAATACGTGGATGTACATCCGAAGGACCTGGCCCCATGAGTGTGCGAATGGGTGGTTGGAATGATTTGAAAGTTGTTGACATGCTAGACCTAGTAGATAAATTTAAGTAGGCCTGTATTTTATTCGATTGAGCAACAGATTGTTATGCTAAGTAAATATTTAAGGGTCGTAATCAGTCATTATTGTTGAGGGTAAGACTTCAACTATATAGGTAAGAGAGTTTCCTACACCAGCATTAACGCTTGCTGCCGTATCATTAAAGCTATTGTCACCAGGGCTTCCGTATGTAGCTGCCCCACCACAGCTAGCGACACCAGTTGCTGTGCAAGTAACGGCTGAGTTTAACGTTAGACCATTTGGGAGATTATCACTTACTGTAATACCGCTGGCATTTTCAGGACCATTATTGGTAACAATTAAGATATAGGTCAGCGCAAGACCCGGAGTATAGGTTGCGGCACTTGAAGTTTTACTGATGGCTAGATCTGCAATAGGGTTACCATCAAATAATAATTGAGCGGAATTGTAGGTACCGTTATCTTGAGTAGGATATTTGTCACAAATTTGAAGTGTCCATGTACCAAAGGCATTTTCACCATCAAATACACTTAAGGCGTTTGCTGCTTGGCCACTACGATCTGCTGCATAGAGAGGGGCGGCTACAATATCGTTATTATCATCATCGGCTAGACCAGCAGCTTCATCATCTAAAGCAAGATCCCAATTGTCTTCACTTCCTGTGGCAGTTGTATCAGGCACTAACAAAATTACAGTGGTCCCAGTGGGTGAAATGAGAGTAAGTTGTATATCGCCACGCCACGTATGTGTTGCATTAAAGCCGACGTCTAAATCATTAATATTGAAATGTGAAGTTACATCAAAGGTACGTTCTAGATTTGCAATAGCAGCACCAGCTCCGCCAACAGGTGCAGTACAAGAAATATTTGTGTTGATAGCTCCAGCCGTAGCGTCATCTAGAGTAAAGATGGCAGCTTGAAGCGAGGAATTTAAGCAAGTGAACGTTAGCAGGGTATAGATAATCCACATGCGTGGCGAATACGCATTTAGTTTATTTGATAAAGTAATGTTGAATAAAAAAATAAACTCACCTAAAAATTCCCTTTAGATATTGATACTAGCACAAAAGCAAAGTATTTTTTGTGACCTGCCTCACAATACTGCATCACAGTTTTCACTATTCAATAAAATAGTTTGTGGAACTGCTGTTGTTTTATCTACCGGTAAAAACTCAAAAGTTTTGACAGTGCCTTGCTTATCTGTATAAACCGATACATTTGCTTTTTCGCGAGGATTTGGTGAAATAGACCAGCCAGCAATTTCATCTCCATTGCGTAGGCCAGTTTTATAAGCAGCTGCACTAATACTTAGACCAGTAATTACCATCTCAACTTCGCTTTTATCTATATCAAACCCTGGGTCGTAATCTCCAAACTGTTTATTTTGTATTTTTAAACAAGGACTTAATAAATCAAAGCCTAGTTGAATGGTAGCACCATTTTCTATTACATCATGTAGGTGATTTGCTTGCTTTTTGCCAATATGTTTTTCTAGATTATAAATAAGTGAATTATTTGAAATAGTCGTATTAGTAGATGTGCCGTCACTGTTGTTTAGCATTTTTTGCAATAAACCTTGTAGGCGAACATTGCTTCTTACTCGCATAATTTGATCGGTGCTAAGTGCAATTAAAAACCCTCTTAAGTAAGGGATTTTTTGAATACCTGCATCGAGCCAAAAATTTTTAGCTACTTTTCTATTATTAAGGTTTCTATGCGAACTTAACCAGTAATTACGTATAAATCCATTCAGCATGTCAATATAAGTTGAGAGAGTGATGAGATTATGCTGGTAAAGGACCTGTAAGCTAAGGTATTCAGTAAAACCTTCAGTAAACCAATAACCTAATGCTTCTGGAGTTTCGCTGGTTTGTAAATCGGTACCAATCCATTGATGCATCATTTCATGTGCTAGAACAAAACCGATCGTAGTGTTAGCTTCGTCAAAATCGGTTTGCATGAGTTGAGCTTTGGGACTGGCAAACATGGCAAAACTATTGTGTAAGCTAGTTCCACTGATTGAAATTCCATTTAGGTTTCTATCTACTTCTAATAAACTGATAAGAAATGGTTCTGCATCTGGATTGATATCTACGTTAAAAAATTCACGCTCACTTTGTACAATTTTTCTGGCTAGCGATGAGAATTCTTCATCGGTAAAACGCCAGTCACTTTTTTGCACGGCAATTTTTACAATCCCATAGGGTGTAAGTACTTGATGTAAATCAAAGTCACCAGCCATAAACACCGAACTTAATAAAGCACTTTTACTGATAATTTCGTATTTATCTTTTTGAGGATTCGCTGCTACCGCTTGTACAGTTTGCCAATTAATGCGTTCAAACTCTTGCCATTGAATATTCACATTCATTAGTTCATTCATTTTGTCGTTGGGTAATATTAAAAAAAGTCGTCCGGCTCCATGAAAAATACCTGTATTTAAAATGGCGCGGTATTGGGTGCTTGATTGATCAGCATTGTTATTAGGCTTTATGGAATAATGGATTTCAACCCATTGTCCAATATTAGTATTCACTCTCCATTTTCTATCACCCTTTTTCTTTAGGAGCATGCGCTCACCAGTATCGGAAAAGGCTTGAATATTGGCGTATTGGTTATCGTTAGACGTACCCGACCAGAAAGTTTCAGCTTTTACTTCAGTAAATTTCCCTTCTGTAGCTTGAAAACGAGTAACTACTTTTATAGCGTCGCCTGCAATACTTGGAGCAGTGAAGCGAATTTGTACAGCGCGTGGAGTAGCACGATAGAAATTATTTTCTAAATGTTCGTGCAGGCGATCTAGGTCATGGGCTTGCAGAGCATGAGCGCTGCTGAGTAATAACGAGATACATAAAAAAAGCTTAAGCAAAATGATTGCATAAGCCTTTTCCGATTTCAAAAGTTTGTCAGTCTTGCTTTTAAACATTAACCTTGATCCAGTAGCTCCCTTAAATTAATTACTGCTGAATTAGCACGAGATAAATAAGAAGCCATAACGAGTGAGTGATTGGCAGTAAAACCATAACCACCACCATTTAAGACCATTGGACTGCCTAATGGTTTCAAACTAGATTCAAGTTCATTGATAATTTGTCGTAATCCAGGTGTGGCCTGTTTATCTTCTAGCACATCTGCAAAGTCAAATTCAGCCGCACGTAAAAAGTGTAGTAATGCCCAAGCCGTGCCACGACTTTCATAAAATACATCATCAATTTCTAACCAATCAGTTTTAACTGAAATAATATCAGGTCGGTCAGTAGAGTTTGTTGCATTTCTATCGCCTACTAAATCTGTGTTTACGCGTTCTTGACCAACACTGGCTGATAAACGCTGTGAAAGACTACCTAAGCGCTTTTCAACCACAATTAGCCATTCTCTAAGGTTATCTGCTCGTGCGTAGAATTGTCCGTCCTGAGCATTTTCATCACTTAAACGATCTCTATAGTCTTTTAGGTATTCAACTGCATCACTATATTCACCTTCGGCACTTGGTAATATCCAATTGGTATGACTTATGTTGAATAGTGGTTCTGCTTCACTTAGATCTTCATCTTCGGTTGATTGAGATTGTGAGCGGGCATAATCATTACGCATAATTTTTACTAAATCTCTTACCGAGACTAAAGCGCCGTATTCAAAATTTGGAATATTATCCATGAAGATGCCAGGAGGCATTTTGTCATTTGATAAGTAACCACCTGGTTTGTCTAATAGTTTTTCAGTGACTTTTATTGCAGTATCAACGGTCGAGTACCCCGTGACTACTGGCTGGCCTTCAATTTCAGAGGTTACCCAAAATATTCCAGGCTCGCGTGACCACCACATCATAATGATAGTCATAATTACTAAAAGTATTAGTAATACTCCGGTAACTCCTTTAAACCAGCCTTTAGCTGTGCTTTCTGTTTCAGAGCGTGTAAAAAAGCCAGTGAACTTTGTATATTTTTCTGCGAGCCAGGTGATAGGTTCTGCCATGATTATTCCGAGGTGAATTTATTAAGGCTATTTTAGCCTGATTAGAGTGTATATATGGGGTTAAAAAGTGTAATTTTCAAGGTAAAAAGAGTATATTTTCGTACTTCATATAAGTACTTATATTTATGATATTCTAACTAAAAACAAAGTGTTATAAAAATAAAGGAGAACGAACTGACACAGAAACAATGGCATTTGATGTTTGTAAGTATTCTAGCAATTACATTAGGCTTACTTTTATGGTTTTGTTTTATGTTTTATATAACAACTCCACCTAATTGTAGTCTTCCTGACGAGTTTTGGTCACGTACCGATTCTCCATTGCCATCGGTTATAGCTTTATTTTCAATGGCTTTGTTTTTATTATTTATATTAAATGTTTTTTTTTATTACTCAGGTGAAAAGGATTTAACTTATAAAGAGTCATTTGTAACTGGCACAGCTGCAATTCTTAACGCTTTTTTAATCGTAACTCTAGGCTTAATATTATTTAGTTTGTTTCAATCGAATTTTGACTCACGAGTATCGTATGAAGAAAAAATTGGTCTACCTTATAATTCCAATAATCGTTGTTTGCAATTAGAAATTTTTTTAGGTAAGTGGGAGATTATTCAGAATACAGAAGTTAAATCTGTTTTTGAAAATTATATTATATTTAGTCGTGATGAAACTATTACAACCAATAGTAATCAATTAGAAATTTATGATTTCTCAGTTGAATTTTTTGATAAATACTATGAGCCTAGAAAGCATATTAATTCTAAAATGCCTGATTCAATTAAAGATGCTAAGTCAGTGAAAGGTATTCTTGAAATTGAATATTGTGTTTTTGATGACAAGTATTGTGATTGGTATAATGTAAATTACTATTTTGAGAAATTTGATGAACAGTTAATTCTTTTTAAAACCGACTTTGTTCGGTCTTATAGAGGAAAAAAAATTGCTGTTGATGGTGAGTATATTCTTTTAAATAAAATGGCTGAATAGTTGATTCAGCCATAATTCAGTTAATAAATTGTATTATAAGTGTATGAAAAAGCTTGTTATAGCCACAATTATCTTAATTATCAGCAGCTTACTGACCCAATCCCTTTGGGCGATGCGCTGTGGCAATAGACTTATTCTTCGCAATGATCATATTTCTAAAATAGAACGTTATTGTGATGAGCCCGAATCTTATACCAGCTCAACCATCTATAAAACGCGTAGTCGCTACGATTATCGTTATCAAACATACTTTCAAGAAGAAGTGCCTGTGGTTTTAGAAGAAATGGTATTTAACTTTGGCCCAACTAAATTCATGCGTTTAGTGAAACTTGAAGATGGCATTGTTAAAAAAGTAGAAACCTTGGGTTACGGCTTTAGAGATTAGTTTAATTCCAATTTAATCCGTAGTGTTTTACACTACGCGAATGCGAAAACCTTCCACCGATTTCCAAAAACGCTTTGATCCCAAAATTTGGGAAATAGTAAAAAATATTCCTGCTGGTCAAGTGATGTCATACGGCATGATTGCTGAGCGTGCAGGCTATCCTAAATATCCACGCATGGTGAGTCCTGCAATGGGACGTTCCCCTGAAACACTTCCTTGGTATCGTGTAGTACGTTCAAATAATACTTTAGCATTTGAAGTTGGCACTAAAGACTATAAAAGGCAAGCCAGTTTATTGCGTAAAGAAGGCGTGAAAGTAAATGGGCGTAAAGTTATTCCTATTCCTTTACCTGATGATTTAGATGCTTTGCTTTGGGCCCCGGTGGAATAATTATTCTTTTTTCTGCCCAGCTAAAGCCGTCACCGAAGAACCTATCACCACAACAATCGCACCTAGATAAGCAAAAGTATTCAGGTTTTCTGATTCCACATACTCGGGAAACCAGTAATGGAATAGGGCTACGAAGAATAAAGTGAGTAAAGGCACCAATGCCATCACCGCACTAATGCGACTTGCTTCCCAATGATCCAAGGCCTCAGCAAATGAACCATAGGCAATAATGGAATTAATGCAAGCAAAGCCTAATAAGCACCAGCCTAAAACGTCTAAGGTTTTTACACTGCTGAATTCAGCAGTCGGCAATAAAATAATGGCTGAGCATAAATATACCCAAAATAAAACACTTTCAGAGCGTAATTCTTTTAATAATAATTTTTGGATTAAGGCATAAATAGTCCAAACGATTGCAGCCAATACCATGAGTAGAACACCAATACTGTATTCATCTAATTGTGCGAATAAAGTACTTAGGCGTTGATTCATGAACATTAACATGCCAATTATTAAAATAACTAAACCTGAAAATTGTTTGCGACTAAAGCTTTCCCCAAAAAGAAAAACGCCACCAATTAATAAAAACACAGGCGCTAGTTGAATAATGACTTGTGCAACACCAGGCGTAATGTAATTTAGACTTGTAAGATAAATTACAAAATTGCCACACAGGCCAAAAGTAGCCGCAATAAGTAATAAACCGGTTTTACTTTTTAATTTTCTCCAATCGGGAAAAGTACCACGAATTTTCATGAAGCTACCCAGTAATACGGCTGCAACAAGCATGCGATACCAGGTAATACTGTATGGATCCATATAGCCTAAAAGCAGCTTTAAACAAATTGCTAGTAAACCCCACATGAGAGCCGTTAGTAATGAGAGTGCTAGACCGAATTTCCAGCGACCAGTAGTTTGATGCATGTAGGTTCTTTATTTTGGTGAAGGTTTGTTAAGAAGTATTGTAGTCGATTTGTATTCGCAGTAATTGTTATACAATGGACATATGTCCAAACATTTAAACAAATTAAAATACTTGTTAGTCATTGTTGCTATTTTTCTATGTGTAATGACTCTCAATATAATCTTAAGCTTGGCGGAAGGTAGTCTTTCTCTTTGGGAGCGTTTACAAACTGCGCCTATTTGGTTAACGGCGCCATTCGTCATTCTTTCCGTCGGTCTTCTAGCATTTACCGTGTGGTTAATCTGGAAACTGATTGGTCCTAAGAAAAAAGAAGTGATAGAACAAGCACCACCAGTTAATGCTGAATTAGTTGCACAAAAATATCGCGAAGCCGAAGCCAAAGGTATTCCTGTAGAGGAAGCTTATGCCGAACTTGAACAATGGAAAACTGAAAAGCAGAGTGGTGAAATTGTTATTTCTTTACTTGGGAATATTAGCGTAGGTAAAAGTAGTTTAGTTAAAGCGATGTTGCCTGATGTTATGCAAGCGGGCAGTATTTTCGCCGATATTGTTGGTGGCTCAACAAGAGAAACTAAGCGTTTTATTTGGAAAAGTTCAGCGGGTGACCAATTGGTGCTTGAAGATGTTCCTGGTTTACAAGAAGTGACTGGCGAAACCACAGGTTTAGATGAGTATGCTTTAGAATCTGCTCAGCGTGCACACATCTGTTTATTCGTTACCGAAGGTGATATCACTAAAACAGAACACAGTGCATTAAAGAAAATGTTGAGCTTGAATAAACCAACAGTTCTAGTATTGAATAAAGCGGATAGATTCAATGCTCAAGAAATCTCTCAATTAAAAAATCGTTTAGCTGAATATGTTTCCGAAATATCTAATGAGATTGATTTAAAACTCAATGTACCAATCGTTAGTGCCATATCAGGCGGCAAAGAAACTATTGAAGTCCAGCAACAAGATGGCAGTACTTTGTTGCGAGACAGAGAAAGAACTAGTGATACTAAAGAACTTAATCAAGCTCTACAAAACCTTATTGATTCACAAGCTAAATGGTTAGAGTCCTTACGTGATAGTGCAGTATTCGTTTTAGTAAATCAAAAACTAGATAAAGCTGAAACACAACACAAAAAACAAGCGGCTGGAAAGGTCGTTAAAACCTACACCAAGCGAGCAGTGTTCGGAGCAATGGCAGCAGTTGCCCCTGGAAGTGATTTGTTGATTCAAGGCTATCTAGGAAAGCAAATGGTCAATGAAATTTCAGCTGTATATGATATTGATGCCAAATCGGTTGATATACAAACCTTTCTCGAACTTGTAGAACAGCATATGCGCAAGGCTCTACCGGTAGTGCTAGCCATTGCAGGTAACGGACTGAAAGCTTTTCCTGGAATAGGCACTATTACCGGTGGTATTGCTCATGCAGGTGCTTATGCTTTGATATTTGATGCCATGGGTCGCAGTTTAAGTGAGAGTATGGCCTTGCGAGGCACATTAAGCCCGGCACCTGCTGCAACACAATTTAAGGATTATCTAAATGAAAATTTGGCGCTGGGTACCAAACGCTTTGCGACATTGGTTCTCGAAGCAAGAAAAGAATCCGACGAATAATTCTTCCGACTCAATAAATTCTATGTCAGAAGACTCGCCTGAAGAAAGTCGAGTTCAAGCTAGCCTGCGAGAAATACTTAACGATGATTCAGTCCCAGCCTCAGTTCGTGAGATTTTAAAGGACGAATATGCTGATCTCAGTAATTTATTACAAAAACTTGAGCAAGAAGAAATTCATATAGTTGTTTTTGGTCGAGTCAGTGTGGGTAAGTCCTCACTCTTAAATGCGTTAATGGGTCAGGCTCATTTTTCGGTAAGCCCTTTACATGGCGAAACCAAAGAGCGTGTTCAAGTCGAATGGAAAAATGAAACTTTGGATGAATTCCAGAGTGGCGGTGTACATTTTATTGATACCCCAGGTATTGATGAAGTGGATGGCGAAACTCGTGAACTTATAGCTCTTAAAGCGGCACAGCGTGCTGACATCATTTTATTTGTAATTGATAGTGATATTACCCAAACTGAGTTTCAAGCAATTAAATCTCTACAACAATTTTCACAACCGTTATTACTTATTTTTAATAAAGCGGATCAATATCCAAAGCGTGAGTTAGCAAAACTATTACGGCATATTCGCTTGCGTTGTGAGAACTTAATAAAGTCAGAAAACATTCTTAGCACTTCATCTAAGCAAATTGAGAAAACTCTGTTAACTGAACAAACCGACGGTAGTTTTACAGAGTCAACTCAAATTACAGTACCAAAGCTTGATGAGCTAAGAAATAGAATTTGGCATATCGTTGAAAATGATGGTGCAACACTGGCTGCATTAAACGCGAGTTTATTTGCTAGTGATCTGAGTGATTATGTTGGCAAGCAGGTTTTAGCATTACGTCGAGAGCTTGCTAATAAAGTTATTACTAATTACAGCCTAACTAAAGGACTTGCTGTAGCGGCTAACCCAATTCCAATTGCTGACTTAGTAGCGGCGGCAGGTTTAGATGCGAGCATGATTATTCATCTCTCACGTTTACACGGTTTACCGATGAGTAAAAGTGAAGCGGGCGATTTATTAAAAGTGATTGTTACTCAACTAGCTGCACTCATGGGAACAACGTGGGCGATTCATGCCTTGTCCACTGTTTTAAAAATTAGTACTGCGGGCTTATCTACAATCTTGACTGCAGCGGTGCAAGGCTCAATTGCTTATTACGCAACAACGGTTTTAGGGCGAGTGGCTGAAACGTGGTTGGCACAAGGAAAATCTTGGGGAAAACACGGGCCCAAAGCGGTGGTAAAAGACATTGTAAAAAATTTAGATAAGAGTTCAATTTTGCAAGAAGGTCGAGAGGCAATATTGCAAAAATTATCGCGCGAATAGCATATTCAGCTATTTTTCGACCTGTTAAAAAATATTCCAAGTTTTAATAAGTTATACCCACAGTCTCATATTTGAGTTCTGTTTAATTTAACGCCATTTATTTGGGCGAAAAGCCTCAATTTAGAGTATTCTAGCGCTCCAAATGATACAATCATTGACAATTAATAGTTAATATAAACAATGACTTACGAAAAACAAATTGTCGCTAAACCTGCCAGAATTGGTAGTTGGTTAGCGCGAAAAATACTCTTTTTTTGGACACGTTCCACTTTATTACCTAAAGACCTTGCAGAGGTAGGTGTGGATATTGAGCGTCCGATACTTTATGTATTGGAAGAAGAGTCATTCGCTAATCGCCAGATATTGGATAAATTTACTAAAGAAAATGGCTTGCCACGTACTGGTGCCAATATTCTTTTAGGCTCAGAAAGTAAAATCAAATCGCATACATTTCTAAAACGTTTCGATGGTTTTTTCCAGCGCCCAAGTAATGTTGTTGTACCACCAACTTTTAATATTTTGGTAGAAAATTTAGATCTTGCACAAGCACAAGGTTTGCAGGTCGTGCCGGTAAGTATATTTTGGGGACGTTCACCAGAAAAAGAAAAATCTACTTTCCGTTTACAGTTTGCTGAAGCCTGGGAGCGTTTGGGCTTTATGCGTCGATTCTTTAGAACAATTTTTTATGGTCGCAGTGTCTTTTTACAATTTAGTAAACCAATTGATTTAGTCAGTTTAGCTGAAGATGACTTAGATGCCGAACGCCGCGGACGTAAGTTAGCTCGCGTTTTTCGTGTGCATTTTCGCCGTACACGTGTAGCTGCGATTGGCCCAGATTTACGTAGTAGACAAACACTTATTAATGAAGTGGTGTATGCATCATCGGTGCAGAACGTCATTAATAAATTAGCCGGGGAGAAAAAATCTAAGGAAAACCTTACTAAAGAAGCTAAAGGCTATGTAAAAGAAATTGCGGCAACTTACTCTTATAAAACCGTACGAGTCTTAGATAAGGTTTTAAGTTGGTTGTGGAATACGCATTACAATGGTATCGAATTGTATGGACAGCATAAATTACGTGAGTTAGCAGCCAATAACCAAGTTGTTTATGTACCGAATCATCGAAGTCATATTGATTACTTATTACTTTCCTACGTTATGTATTACGAAGGATTGATGCCTCCACACGTTGCCGCGGGCATTAATTTAAATATGCCTATAGTCGGTAAGCTGCTGCGTAATGGCGGTGCATTCTTTATGCGTCGACGTTTTGCTGGCAACCAATTGTATTCAACAGTATTTAGAGAGTATTTAAAAAATATTCAGCAACAGGACACACCAACAGAATACTTTATTGAAGGTGGACGTAGTCGTACAGGGCGTTTATTACCAGCTAAAGTTGGTTTGCTATCAATGTCTACTCGTGCGTATTTAGAAGAACCTGAAAAGCCATTAATTTTTGTACCCGTATTTGTAGGCTATGAAAAATTATGGGAAGGTAAATCTTACCTTAAAGAATTAGGCGGCAGTGCCAAACGTAAAGAATCAGTAGGTGGCCTATTTAAAGCACTGAAACGTTTACGTGGTGGAAAAATGGGTCATGTACATGCAAGTTTTGGTAAGCCAATTTACTTAAATGAATTTATCAAATCGCAAGTACCAGAATGGCAAGGCGATGCTGTAACTCCAGAGGAAAAACCAGAGTGGGTTGTACCAACGGTAAATGCTTTAGGCACTAAAATCTTACAAAGTATTAATTCAACAGCTGTACTGGATCCAGTAAATTTACTGTCTTACGTTTTGCTTTCAGCGCCACGTTTAAATATGGGTGAAAATGAATTAGCACGACAAATTGATAAACTCATTCGCTTGCAATCTTTAGCCCCTTATTCACCTGAGCTTAGTTTGCCCAACCAGTATGGTAAAGAAATTGTTGATTATGTACATGAATTAAAAATATTAGAAAAACAAGCGCATGCGCTAGGAGATACGCTTCAGCCTATTGGTAATCACGCTACGTTAATGAGTTATTACCGTAATAATATTCAGCATGTATTTGCTATTCCATCATTAATTGCGAGTATTTTCTTAGATAATAACCCTCTGTATCAAGCTCGTGTAGTGCAACTAGTTGAAATGGTTTTTCCTTATATTCAACAGGAATTATATTTACGTTATGAACTAAGTGAATTAAAAGAGGTTGTTGCTCAACAACTAGCTGCAATGCGAGATGTTGGTTATTTGAATTATGACGAAGAAACTCAATTGTGGTCACGTTGTGCCGCTGAGTCACCAGAAGCTGCTGAATTAGAAAACTTAGCTCAAGGAATGCTGCAGACGCTTGGGCGTTTCTATTTATTATTGGTGCTGTTAGCCAGACATGGTAAAAACGGGATCAAACAAAGTGATCTTGAGAATCTTGTGCATTTATCAGCACAGCGTATGTCGCGTCTACATGACTTAAGTTCTCCTGAGTTTTTTGATAAACGCTTATTCCAAGGTTTTATTCGCTTACTTAAAGAAAACGATCTTATTGATGTTGATGATGAAAATCGTTTACGTTATGGACGTAAATTATTAGCCAAACAGAGTGATGCTGAAGCGGTTCTCAGTGAACGTTTCCGTCAAGTTGTATTCCGTGTTATTAATGCTTAATTAAATATTTTTTACTGAGTTCAAGATGTTTGTAGTTGCTGCCCTTTATAAATTTGTTTCTCTGCCTGATTATCATGACTTGCAGGCTGGAATTCTCCAGTCATGTATTAATCATGATGTAAAAGGCACTTTGTTATTGGCCAAAGAAGGCATTAACGGAACAATTGCGGGTACGCGCGAATCGATTGATAATGTTTTGTCTATGTTGCGTGAAGATATGCGCTTTATCGATGTTGAGATAAAAGAATCTCAAACTGACACAATGCCTTTTTATCGAACTAAGGTCAGACTTAAAAAAGAAATTGTAACGCTGGGTAAAGAAGGCATCGATCCAAATAAATTAGTCGGTACTTATGTGCAGCCTGATGATTGGAATGATTTAATTTCTCGTGATGACATTACCCTTATTGATGTGCGTAACGATTACGAAATTGAGATTGGGACTTTTAAAGGTGCAGTTGATCCAGACACCAAAACCTTTCGAGACTATCCCGAGTACGTTGCACAAAATCTTGATCCAACTAAACAAAAGAAAGTCGCCATGTTTTGTACCGGTGGAATTCGCTGTGAAAAAGCATCAGCTTATATGTTACAACAAGGTTTTGAAGAGGTTTATCACTTAAAAGGTGGCATTCTTAAATATTTAGAAAACGTTGAGCAAGATGAGAGTCATTGGGAAGGTGATTGTTTTGTATTTGATAATCGTGTTGCTGTAAATCATGATTTAGAAGTTGCTGGCTATGACCAGTGTCACGCTTGCAGACGTCCGATTACTGATGAAGATAAAAAGTCAGCGCACTATGAAAAAGGCATTTCTTGCCCTAAGTGTGTGGGTGAATATACCGAAGCTCAACGCCAACGTTTTGCAGAACGTCAAAAACAAATTCAATTGGCTAAGCAACGCGGAGATAAACATATTGCTCAAGTGATTGAGCATGATCAAAAAAAGCGTAGAGAGTTATTAGGTTTAACTTCTTCCTCACAGCAAGTTCTACAAGCAACAACGGAAAATTTGCCAACGCTATATAGCTTCCGTCGTTGTCCTTATGCCATGCGTGCTCGCTTGAGCTTGCTTATTGCTGGCATCGATGTAGAGCTACGTGAAGTGGCATTACGCAACAAGCCTGCTGAGATGTTAGCTTTATCGCCTAAAGCTACTGTGCCTGTTTTAGAGCTTGCTGACGGTACTGTTTTAGAAGAAAGTATTGACATTATGCGTTGGGCTTGGCAAGAGGTTGATGATGATTCAGGTGTGCAGTATGTTTCAGAACCTGAGATTGAATCTTTGCTATCACCCTTAGAACAAGGCGAAGGCAGCTTTAAAATTCTTTTAGATAAATATAAGTACGCCGACCGGCATCCTGAGAAAACTGCAGAAGACTATAGAGCTGAAGCTGAGAGTTATTTGCAAGCTCTTGCTGAACAAATTGGTGATAAAGATTACTTGTTTGGTTCAATGTGGTCGTTTGCCGATATAGCCATCGCACCCTTTATTCGTCAGTTTTCACGAGTGGATCAAGATTGGTTTACTCAAAGCGAACATATAGCGGTTCGTCAATGGTTATACCGTGTTTTAGAGAGCAAAGAGTTTCAACATTGTATGAAAAAAATGAAACCTTGGCATGCCGATACCAAGCCAGTTATATTTTCGCTTCCGGAAGTATCCGGTGAGAACTGAGAAAAATTATGAATTCAACTATTAGCAGTGTGTCATTAGATAATTTAGGTGGTTTGAGTAAGCAAGTACCTGTATCACTAGGTAACTCAGACTTATCAAGTGACGCACTGAAAATCAAAAAACGCTTACGCAAACGTGTGGGTAAAGCGGCCATGGATTTCAAGATGATTGATGCTGGTGACCGAATAATGGTTTGCTTATCTGGCGGCAAAGATTCTTACACCATGTTAGATATGCTATTAGAATTAAAAAAAGCAGCACCAATTGATTTTGATTTACATGTAGTTAACCTAGATCAAAAACAACCTGGCTTTCCTGAGCACATACTTCCCGCGTATTTAGACTCTGTAGGTGTGAGTTATCACATTCTTGAGCAAGATACTTATTCAGTGGTAAAGCGAGTCATTCCCGAAGGCAAAACTACTTGCGGACTGTGTTCACGTATGCGGCGTGGTGCTTTATATACTTATGCCAAAGAATTAGGTATTCGGAAAATTGCTTTAGGGCATCATCGTGAAGATATTATTGAAACATTTTTCTTAAATCTTTTTCATGCAGGTCAGGTAAAAGCCATGCCTGCAAAGTACACCACCGATGATGGAGCACATGAAGTAATACGTCCATTAGCCTATTGTGCTGAAAAAGACATTGCACAGTATTCACTTGCTCGCGAGTTCCCAATTATTCCATGTAATCTCTGTGGTTCACAAACCAATTTGCAACGAGTTAAAGTAAAGCAAATGTTAGCCCAATGGGATGAGCAAACACCAGGTAGAGTTGAGACTTTATTTACTAGTTTACAGAATGTTGTTCCTAGTCATATGTTGGATAGAAGTTTATTGGATTTATGAAAACTATCGCCTTATTCCCAGGTTTAGATGGAACAGGCGATTTGTATGTTCCTTTACAGGCTGAATTAAGCAAATACAGTACGCAAGTCCTTTCATATCCACATGAGCTAATTGAGCCTAAGGAAATAGCTGGCTATCTTTTGGCTAATAATGATTTTTCTGAGTTTGATTTATTTGTAGCCGAATCTTTTGGTTGTAGAGTTCTAGTTGAATTGTTGAAAATAGAATCTATTGAGAGCAAACCATCTGTGTTTGTTGCAGGATTCAGTTCAATTAGTAGAAGGTATAAATTACTCGCACAGGGCCCTGATTTTCTTCTAAGAGCGTTTTATAAAAATGCCGCTAACCGTTTTGCACTTAGGCGTTACTGCCTAGGAAATACAAATGATCAGTGTTTAGTTACTCACTTACAAGAAGGACTTGCTGCTGTTCCGTACGAAACAGTGATTGGTAGGCTACGTTTTCTGGTATCTAATGTTTTTACAACGGAAAATTTGAAACTTAATAACTCAACTGTCATTCTTGCTAAAGAAGATAAATTGCTTACAAGAGCTCAACAAATGTCTTTTTCCGAGTCTTTAGGGAGTCAGAATATTATTGAGCTAGATGGACCGCATTTCTTAGCGCAATCTCGAACAGTTGATGTTGCAAGTGTAATACGGGATATTATTTAAATATCGTCATTGCGAGTACTTCCCAGAAGTACGCGGCAATCTTTTAATTCTATCGAAAATATTCAATATCTCGCATTACGTGAACTGAGATTGCCGCGCCTTCGGCTCGCAATGACAGTAAAAGTAAATCAAATCCCTTGAAGCCATTTTCTATGGTTCTAGAATTATCTAAGTATTCACTTTGCCGTGGCTTGATCGAGGTATCTCAAACTATTAAACACAGATACCGTGATTAAACCGCGGTAAAGTAGATAAAAAGCACTTAAAAGCATCTTGCGATAAATTGGTTGAACTCAGCGTATAATTCAATCTAAATCAATTCACTATTACTAAAAATGACAACTAACAACGACATCGCCGAGTTTGAAAAAATAGCTGCTGATACTCTCAGTAAATTAAGTTCTTATCTACATGAAGCAAACCAAGTAGACAGTCCTGCATCAGGTTATGCACCTATGCGTGAGATTTTAGAAAAACTTAATATCGAAAACTATATGCAAAATGGTGGAATGACTAGGGAGTCATTTAAAGATTTTCTAGATGAGTATTTGAAAAACTCTGTACAACTGCATAGTCCATCATTTATCGCTCATCAAGTTTCGGTTCCTGATCATCCCGGTCTTTTATCTGGAATGATTAATTCAGTAATGAATAATCCAATGGCAATTTACGAAATGGGTCCTGCGGCGGCAACCTTAGAGTTTGTTGTAGTTAATTGGATGTTAGATAAAATTGGCTGGGTAAAAGAACCGATGCCCGATACAGTTGATGAAAGCGTAGATAGAACCTCACATGCTGCTGGAGTGTTAGTACATGGAGGTTCTTTAGCAAACCTTACTTGCATGCTTGCGGCTCGCGCCAAAGTTGCTCCTGATGCATGGACTAATGGTGTGCCAAATGATTTAGCGGTAATGGTTCCAAGGGTTTCACATTATTCGAATGAACGCGCTGTGGCCATTATGGGCTTAGGTAGTAAAGCAATTTATCCTATTGATGTAGATGAGTGGGGCGTTGTTAAGGTTGAGAGTTTAGAAACTACTTATGAAAAAATAAAAGCCGATGGAAAACGCTGTATGGCGGTTATTGCCAACGCCAGCTCTACGGCTACGGGTTTGCATGATGATTTAATTTCTATGGGTGAGTTTTGTAAAAAACATGAGCTTTGGTTTCATGTGGATGCTTGTCATGGTGCAACGGCTTTGCTTTCTAAAGACTCAAAACACTATTTTGCAGGTGTTGAACTTGCGGATTCATTTGTATGGGATGCACATAAAATGATGCAAGTGCCAGTGCTATGTGCTGCTGCTTTATTTAAGTCTGCTAAAGATCTTGATGCAGCTTTTCATCAAGAGGCTAGTTACCTGGCTTATGGGGAAAACCGAGAAGGTTATGATTCTATTCAACGTGCAATTGAATGCACAAAATCATCACTTAGTTTAAAAATTTTTCTCAATATCGCTTTTCGTGGCGAGCAAGCCTTGGGTGATTTTGTAGATGGCCGTTATTCAATGGCTAAAGTTTTTCACAAACTTTTATCTGAACGTGAAATTTTCTATGTACCTTATGAGCCTGAAACCAATATTTTATGTTTCCGTTATCAAGGTCTTGATGACAAGGCTAGTGATGACTTGCAACAGAAAATTCGTTTTGAAATGATGAAACGCAAAGAGTTTCATATCACATCAACTCTAATTAATGGAGTTCGTTACTTACGCGTTACTATTATGAATAAGTTAACGGATGAAAATATATTGGTGAATTTGCTGGATAAAATTGAAGAACTGGCAGAAGAGTTTTCTTAAACTTCTTACGCATCCATATCAGGAATCAAATCACTTTCTAAACGTTGAATTTGGTCTTTAAGTAGTAATTTGCGTTTCTTAAGGCGTTGGATAAGCAGTTGGTCGGTGCTGGCATTGTTATGCAAAGCATTGATAACCTGATCTAAATCTTGATGCTCAACTCTTAAGAATTTTAAGCGCTCAATATTTTTGAATGTTTCTGTATCTAGCTTGCCCATGATTTATCATTTTCAGTGTGATTCTCTGATTCGATTATAACCATTTTGCATTACATATAGCCAATGAATCAGCTTTTAGAGTAATAAAAACCTCATATTTCACCAAATATCCCAGACGGGAGTTAGTGCATTAGATAAAACTTGCGGCACACCTAGATAGATTTTACCGCTTTGTGGAGCATGAAAATCAGAGCCCACTGATGCAGCTAGATTTTGTCTTAAGGCTATACCCGTTAAGTTTTCAATAGACTTTTTATCAGGATTGCCAGTAATCACTTCAATTGACTGTCCACCAACTTGTTTGAAATCATTAACAAGTTGTAAAAGTTTTTTACGAGTCAATTTGTAATGTAAAGGGTGTGCAAGTACAGCAATACCACCCGAGTCCCGAATGGCTTGAATGGTTTCTTTTATTGTTGGCCATTTAGTATGTACGGATAGTGGTTTGCCAGTTCCTAAATAGCGAGTAAATGCTTGTGCGTATTTAGATACCTTGTTTAAAGCTAGCATAGCATTGGCTAGATGTGTGCGAGTGAGGGTGGCGTCCATGCTAAGTGTTTCGGCTAAGTTAATAACGTCTCCCCAACCTTTTTTTAATAACTTAAGTTTTAAACGTTCATTACGTTCATTTCTTGCAGCTTGAGTTTTATTAATAATATCTTTGATTGCTGAATGTTCTGGATCGATATTGAGAGCAACGATATGCACAGTCATGCCACGGCCGTCATCTTCATCATCAAATTGATTAAAATAATTCCAACGAGATGATAATTCAACAGCAGGAACTAAATTTAAAGTTGAAGTATGTTGAGAAAGGTACTTTTTAGCAATCTCAAAACCATTAAGCGTATCGTGATCACTAAGCGCTAGATGAGTTAAGCCGTATTCAATTGCTGTATTAACTAATTCTTGTGGGCTTAAGGCGCCATCGGAGGACGTGCTATGCGTATGCAGATCATAGCCTTGAGTGTTTTTTGAAAAAATTTCAGTTTGTAGAGACATGTTTAGATGGTTTATTGAATGTTGTCATTGTATATTTTCAGGGGCTAAACCAACCGCTATTAGTTTAGTGCCATGCATAACTATAAATCCTGTTTTACGTGAGTCTTCTACCGTTTCACTCATTTCAGGCATATAGTCGAATGCGTAATAACGTTGCATTCTGATTTCGTCTTCTTGATTTCGTTTAGGCCATAACTTTTGAAATATTACCGTGCCATCTAAAAATTGCACATTCTTTTGTAGGCAAACCTGTTGAGCAATAGTATTTGCTAATACGCGACAACGAGCTTGGTCCCACCATAAAGCAGCGAAACTAGCCATGGCAAGGAGAATAAAAAGATAGGGTAAGTTGCTGTTCCACATAGATATTTACTAATTCAGTTGGATTTAAAAGACAGATGTGAAATTAATTCACCATTTATTCAGATGTATGTTGGTATAAATAGTGAATTATTCAATGACAATTTGTCAGAGAAACAAAATTTATGGTTTAAACGGTATTATACTGCTTAAGCAATAATAATAATTTTGCAAGAATTCTAAACATTGTATTTTAATGAGGTAAACACAATGAAAAAAATCGCCCTAACTTTTTTAAGTAGCTTATTCTTGTTGTCTGGCCTTCAAGCTGCAACAATGTATGGCGTAGATGTAGCTGAAACAGCAAACCTTGCTGAGCAGGAATTAGTTTTGAACGGTGTTGGTATCCGCAAAAAAGGTCCTTTCAAAGTTTATCTTGGTGCTTTATATGTGAGTAGTAAAGCTACAACTACAGATGCAGTTTTGCAAGACGAAGGTGCAAAGCGTGTTCAGTTAAATATATTACGTAATCTTTCTAAGAAGAAAATTGTAGGTGCAATTGTTGATGGTTTTAAAGCTAACACTAGCGATATGGCTTCAATCCAAGCACGTGTTGACGAATTCATTAATTATATGGATAAAGTAAGAAAAGGTGATAATCTTCAGTTTGATTATCTTCCAGGAGTTGGAACTAATATTGTTATTAATGGTGATATTAAGGGTACTATTGTTGGTAAAGATTTTTTTGATGCTTTGATGAAAGTTTGGTTAGGTGATAAGCCAGCTGATGGTCGTTTAAAAGCGGCAATGTTAGGTGGCTAGTCTTTACTAGGACCTTAACTATTATATAGATTGATTAATGCCGACCTTGAGTCGGCATTTTTTATGGTCTTGTGTTAATCTTTAATGGTTTATAAATAATAAGAAGTAATCATGACTTATTTACAATTGGCTTATTTACATGTTGGCACAGTTTTACCGGCTTTTTTTATTGGAACATACATATTCATATTTAAAAAAGGAACACCTAAACATAAATTGTTGGGTAAAATTTATGTTTTTTTAATGTTGGTAACAGCATTTGTAACACTCTTTATGCAAGCTGTTGTTGGACCAACATTCTTAAATCATTTTGGTTTTATTCATTTATTAAGCTTATTAGTTTTTGTCACTGTTCCAAGAGCTATTCTCGCTATTCGCCGCGGAGATGTTGCTACTCATAAAAAACATATGTTGGGTATGTATGTTGGTGCATTATTAATTGCCGGTGCTTTGGCAATGATGCCAGGGCGTTTGATGCATTTATGGATTTTTGGTTAAAACAATGAATGAAAAAATATTCCAAACTCGTAGAGATAAAACTTTAGATAAGCAGCGAAAAACTGCAGTTGAAAAACGCCATAACAAAGGCTATAGAACAGCACGTGAAAACCTTGCTGATTTAGTCGCTGTAGATTCCTTTAATGAATATGGTCAACTAGCGGTTGCTGCACAGCGTAATCGCCGAGATATTAATGATCTTATCGAAAATACACCAGCCGACGGAATTATCACTGGCTTAGCCTCTGTGAATACGCAACAGTTTCCAAATTTAAATACTCAAACAGCAATTGTTGTAAACGATTACAGCGTATTGGCAGGTACTCAAGGTTTTTTTCATCATCAAAAATTGGATAGAATTTTAGAAGTTGCTGAAAAACGAAAAACACCAATAATCATGTACACCGAAGGTGGGGGTGGGCGTCCTGGTGATACTGATGTAACTACCCAAATCGCGGGTCTGAATATTACTTCTTTTGCTGCGTGGGCGGGTTTAAGTGGGGTGGTGCCGCGTATCGCTGTGAACAATGGTTATTGCTTTGCAGGTAATGGTGCTTTGTTTGGCTGTGCTGATATTCGAATTGCTACCAAAACTTCTTGGATTGGCATGGCCGGACCAGCCATGATTGAGGGTGGTGGATTAGGTACATTTAAAGCCACTGAGATTGGTCCTATGCAAGTGCATTCTAAAAATGGAGTAGTTCACATTGTTGCTGAAGATGAACAAGACGCAACGCGATTAGCAAAAACTGTTCTGGCTTATTTTCAAGGTTCCACTGATACTTGGAAAAGCCCATCACAAAAGGATATTGCAAAACTCTTACCAGAAGATAGACGTTTTGTTTATGACGTGAGAAAAATTATCAATACAATTGCTGATGAAGATTCCTTTACAGAATTGCAAAGGGATTATGGTTCAGGAATTATCAATGGTTTTGTACGTATTGAAGGTAAGCCATTTGGCATTATTTGTAATGACTGTAAAATTCTAGGTGGTGCCATTGATGCCGAAGCCGCATCAAAAACATCTGTATTTTTAAAACTCTGTAATGATTTTAATCTTCCTATCGTTTCCCTTTGCGATACCCCAGGCTTTATGGTTGGGCCAGATAGTGAAGCACAAGCGGCCGTGATAAAAACGGCAGAATTATTTATTACTGGTGCTAAGTTAAGTGTGCCATTAGTGACTATTTTTCTTAGAAAAGCTTATGGTTTAGGCGCTATGGCTATGGCAGGTGGTTCGTTTGTGAAACCTATTTATAGTGCATCATGGCCAACAGGCGAATTTGGCGGTATGGGTTTAGAAGGTGCTGTGCGTTTGGGCTTTAAAAAAGAACTTGCTGCGATTAAAGATGAAGAAAAACGCCAAAAACTATTTGATGAACTGCTTGCAGAATCATATGCAAAAGGACAAGCAATTGAAGCAGCGGCGTATTTAGAAATAGATGCAGTCATATTACCTAGTGATACCCGTAAAACTATCTTGCAAGCTATTGGATAATACTGAGATTAATCCTCAAGTAAATCTTGAGGTATTGCTGTAAACCAATCCTTAGTTGAGCTGGCCGTCACCATGAAAAATGGATTCAGGATAGGGTCTTTTGTATTGTACCTAAGCGCTGTACCGTCCAAATTGCTAACTTGACCACCAGCGGCTTCTACAACTGCCTGTGCAGCCGCTGTATCCCATTCACAAGTCAAACCAAAGCGTGGATAACAATCGGCTTTGCCTTCAGCAATGAGACAAAATTTGAGCGAACTGCCCATTGCTACAATTTCATGCTCGCCAACAGTTTGTAAATACTCTTTTAACTCATCACTCTGATGCGAGCGACTGGCGACAATACGATACGGGGTCTTTGGCTGCTGTTGAGATTGAATTTTTGCAGACGCGTTTAGTTCAGGATTTTCTGCATCCAGCTTAAAGGCACCTAAATCTAATGAACCAGCGTAAGTAGTTTTTTTAACTGGCACATGCACAACGCCGAGTATGCTCTGATTATTCTCAATCAAAGCAATGTTAACTGTGAACTCTCCATTACGTTTTACAAATTCCTTAGTGCCATCTAAAGGATCAATTAACCAATAGGTATTCCACTTACGCCATTCACCAGTTTTAAGAATACCCTCTGATTCTTCTGAAAGTACAGGGATATCTGGCGTTAGGGTACTTAAGGCATCCACAATAATATGGTGCGCGGCTAAATCAGCTTCAGTGAGTGGTGAACTATCAGATTTTTCTGTAACAGAAAAGTCTTTTGAGTAGATTTTTAAAATGGCGTCGCCGGCTTCTTGGCTGATAGCTATAATGTCTTCCAAAGTTTTTATATTAATTTGCATACTAGTATTATAATCTCTTGTTATGCAAGATCACGATGTTTAAAGGAAATAAAAATGCTAGATTGGAATGCGATTGATACGGTTTTACTCGACATGGACGGTACCTTATTAGATTTAGCCTTTGATAATCTCTTTTGGGTAAAAGTGGTGCCTGAAGCCTACGTGAAAACACACGGTGTAAGCGTTGAAGAGATGCAAAAAACTGTGTTGCCGCATTTTGAAGAAAAGCGCCATACACTGGATTGGTACAATATTGATTATTGGTCTAATTATTTAAAACTTGATTTGCCAGCTCTTAAAATTGAATATCAAGAGCATATTAATTACTTACCAATGGCCGAATTTTTTCTAGAACGGCTACGCAAAGATGAGCGCCGTGCCATAATTATTACCAATGCTGACCCCAAAGCTTACATGATCAAAAATGCTAAAACAGGCGTGGGAAATTTAGTTGATGAGGTGATTAGTTCGCACGATTTGGGTTACCCCAAAGAAGACCAAAATTTTTGGAAAGCTTTAGAAGAGCATATCGACTTTGATAAAACTAAAAGTTTATTTGTGGATGACTCGCCGCAAGTATTGTTGTCGGCACACACTTATGGAATCACTAATATTGCTGCTATTAGTCATCCCGATACCTCGCGTGAAGGGTCCGCATTTACTGATGAAACTGCTTTAGCATCTTTGCCTGACAGTATTCATATAGTGCAAAGTGTTATGAACTTACTCAAGCTTTAAAGCTTGAGTGCTTTATATCGCTGATTGCGAATCAGATCTATCACGCAATTTAGGGCTTACATAAATAGCCTGACGTTTTTTACTTTGTTTTTCTGGTATTTCTACTTTAATAGTGCGCTTCTGACGTAATTTATGCTCACGCTTAGCGTGATCGTCGCGTCTCTTTTGTTCTACACGGTCCGCATGAAATTCACGTTGTTTTTGTGAATCACTATCATCATGATTTTTGTAATATTCATCTTCGGCTTCGTTAAAAGCCGTATTTGTCATGGTAGGTGTAGGCTCAGGTTTTGTATAGGTTTTACGTTCTGGCGTTTTTGCATTGCGTGAACCACGTTTAGAGTCACGTTTGCCATCACGAGATTTACGGTCTGATCTTTGTGGTCGTGAAACAGTTTTGATTTCAGGCAATGTGGGCAATTCTGCTTCTACTGGAATTTTAAATCCAATATAGTCTTCAATGTCGGGCAATACCATTACATATTCATCACAACCAAAACTAATCGCATGACCACTAGCGCCAGCACGTGCAGTACGTCCAATCCTATGTACATAATCTTCACAGTTATTAGGTAAATCGTAATTGAATACATGAGTAACATCTGGAACATGCAATCCGCGAGCGGCAACATCAGTAGCAATTAGAATTTGCAATTTTCCTGATTTGAATTCAGCTAACATTGATTGTCGGCGATTCTGTTTTACGTCTCCAGAAAATACCTCAGCATTAAAGCCGTTAGCTTTTAGAGTGGCGCCTAAATGCTCGCCTTCGCGTTTGGTATTAATAAATACGATAATGCGTGAGTTTGCATCTAAGTTTTGTATTTGCTGAATGAGTAAGGGCTTTTTTTGTTCTTTAGATGGGAAATATATTTTTTGGGTAATGTTTTCAGCGGTTACTGAATCAGTTTCTATACGCATAAACTCAGGCTCGTGCATATGCTCGTAGGCAAGCTCTAAAACTCGTTGCGAGAAAGTAGCAGAGAACATCAAAGTTAAACGCTTACCTGGTTCAGGCATTTGTCTATATAGATAACGGATGTCTTGGATGAAACCTAAGTCAAACATACGATCGGCTTCATCAAGGACCATTACGTCTAAATATTTAAGGCTAAATACGCCTTGTTTGAAGTAATCAATAATACGGCCTGGTGTACCAATTAGAATATCCACACCTTTTTGTATAGATTCTCTTTGTGTCACAATGCCGGTGCCGCCATACACAAGCACTGATTTCAGAGGAACCGTTTTACCAATGTCCAAAAAATCTTTTTCAATTTGAATTGCTAACTCGCGAGTAGGGGCAATAATCAATGCGCGTGGGTCATTTGCCTTACGCTCAGGGTTTGCCGGCTTGCTAAGTAAAGTCTGAATCGAAGCGATTAAAAAAGCGGCGGTTTTACCAGTACCGGTTTGTGCTTGTCCAGCTACATCTTTGGAGTTCAATGTAAGCGGTAAAGTTTGCGCTTGAATTGGCGTGCATTCGGTAAAGCCAATAGAATGTAAGCCTGAAAGTAATTGTGGGTCTAAACCAAGGCTGTCGAAGCGAACAGAGGCTTCAGTGTTAGGTTTTTCAGATTGCATTTGGTTTGACTCTTCGCTCATAGTAGTTTCAGTTTGTTGTGACTGTAGATTCAGACACGGCATATTAGCGGTTTTATGGCTCGGATTGCGTGAATTTGTTCATTTTTTGTTATTTATTTAACTAAATCACTAAAAAAGCTCAGAAAAGACTTGCAAAATTAGTGCAGAAGCGTTCAAATAACACTCTGATACAGCGCTTAAGCAAACAAATAATACCTAGCGCTAATAAAGCTTCGGCTTAGCAATCTGCATATTACCTTTCATAGTAAATAATTATCCAAACTTTCAAAAGTAATAAGGCAACATTTTGATGATTTCAATAATGTATGCAAAGCAGTTTGTACATTCTTTCCTATACGACAGAAGGTAGCCTTAAGAGTAAGGCGAAACATTTAACATAAAAAATTTAATGTATTTAACGTAAAAATACATATCTATTAAAAATTAAAATAAACCATCATCTATATTTATTTTCTAAAATCATATTCAAACAATCAAAATTAACTTATTAACCATTAAATATTGCGGACACGTGTTGTCCATTTTTCATTTGGAGGAAAAACCTAGTGAGTGATCTCATTAAACATACAACGGATGCTACCTTTGGTGCAGATGTTTTAGATAGCAAAGTTCCAGTATTAGTAGACTTTTGGGCCCCATGGTGTGGTCCTTGCAAAATGATTGCCCCAATTCTTGAAAATGTAGCACCAGACTTTGCTGACAAAGTTAGTATTGTGAAAATGAATATTGATGAAGAACCACAAATGGCTAGGAAGTATGGCGTACGCGGTATTCCAACTTTATTACTCTTTCGTGATGGTGATGTACATGCCACACACATCGGCGCTTTATCACAAGCCCAATTAACTAAATTCTTGGATGATAATCAGTGAAACCAACTCATTTAGGCGGCGACAGCGGCGCAACAAGTACCACTTCTCCAGCTAGTAAGAAAAAAACTACTAGAAAGAAAACAACGAGTCGCACGAACAATAATCGTTCAAACAATAATCGTTCAAACAATAATCGTTCGAGTAATAACCGCTCAAACAATAATCGTACTAACCACAACCGTAATCCTAATTATCGTGGTCGTAGAAATCCTAACGATATCAATTACGATGATATTGAATTAGAAATCTTAACCGATGAAGAGTTAGCGGCTAGTGAATCAGGTATGAATCTGACGGCACTGAAAAAGCGCCCGGTTTCTGACATCGTGGATATGGCGGAAGAGCTCGGTGTTGAAAACGCCGCGCGTATGCGTAAGCAAGATATTGTTTTTGAATTTCTTAAAGCGGTATCGCGCAAAGGCGATATGATTTTTGGTGATGGTGTTCTTGAAATCTTACAAGATGGTTTTGGTTTCTTGCGTTCGTCAGATGCTTCGTACGTAGCTGGTCCAGATGATATTTATGTATCACCAAGTCAGATTCGTCGTTTCAATTTACGTAATGGTGATTCGGTGTCTGGTTTAATTCGTGCGCCTAAAGACAATGAACGTTATTTTGGTTTATTAAAAGTACGCGACATTAACTTTGAGCATCCTGAAAAAGCACGTACTAAAGTATTGTTTGAAAACTTAACTCCTTTATTCCCTAATAAACGCCTCCAGCTTGAATCAGGCAATGGTAGTACCGAAGATATCACGGCACGTGTTATTGATATGGTCGCGCCAATTGGTAAAGGGCAACGTGCTTTAATTGTTTCGCCGCCAAAAGCCGGTAAAACAATGTTATTACAGAATATCGCGCAGTCGATTCATACTAATCATCCTGAATGTACTTTGATGGTTTTGCTAATTGATGAGCGACCTGAAGAAGTTACCGAAATGCAACGGACGGTACATGGTGAAGTTTTATCATCTACCTTTGATGAAGCCGCCTCACGTCACGTACATGTAGCTGAAATGGCCATTGAAAAAGCTAAACGTTTAGTTGAGCATAAAAAAGATGTAATTATTCTTTTAGATTCAATCACCCGCTTAGGCCGTGCCTACAATACGGTAGTTCCTTCATCAGGTAAGGTACTTACGGGTGGTGTTGATGCACATGCCTTACAACGTCCTAAGCGATTTTTTGGTGCGGCACGTAATGTTGAGGAGGGTGGTAGTTTAACTATTATCGCTACGGCATTGGTAGACACTGGATCGCGTATGGATGACGTGATTTATGAGGAATTTAAAGGCACCGGTAATATGGAAGTGCATTTGGATAGACGAATTGCTGAAAAGCGTGTTTATCCTGCAATTAATATTACTCGTTCTGGTACACGTAAAGAAGATTTACTCTTGGCTCCAGCCGATTTACAAAAAGTTTGGATTCTTCGTAAATTAGTTAATTCAATGGATGAGGTTGCTGCAATCGAATTCTTAATTGATAAAATGAAAGACAGTAAAACCAATGCGAGTTTCTTTGATTCTATGAAGCGTTAAAACTTTGTAAGCATTAGTTGTTTAATCGCTCTGTAGGTTTTGCTTGCAGGGCGTTTTTTTATATTTAGACATAAATAATTACTATGAACCCAAGACAATCACAAATAAAAGCTGTGGCTGATGTATTAGAAATTGCTGAAGCTTCAAGTTCACAACAAGAACGTAATATTGCAATTAAAGCCTGTCTGCAATTACTTGCTGAACTTAAGCAAGAAAACTCAGATCAAGCTGAGATTAATTACCTGCAAGCTTGTGCTTGGTATCTTTCAGAAAGCTCAGAAGAAAGAAGTCATAAAGTTTTAGGCCATTTAAGTGCTGCTTTAGAGATAGATTTTGAACACTTAAAAGCAAAAATTTACTTATGTCATTATCTTTTTGATATTGCCGAGTATATTGAATTTCTTAAACACTATCAACAACTTAACGTTAGTCAATTTAAGGTTTGGAGAAAATTGAAATTTTTAGAAATGCAACTTATTGCTAAATTAGCTATTGAACAATTAAGCTCGGCAGAATGCGAGCATTTCATTTCAAATTATGAAAATGCTCAGGATATTGATAGACCAAAAATTCAAGAGTTATACGATTTCTCTTTATCTAATGAAGAAAAATTACCTGCTAATTTGAAAATATTTCTTACTAAGTGGGCAAACTATTGGGGCTTGAAAAATAAGACTGAAGTTTGAGTCTTATTAATTTTTATAATGGAGTTTCTCATGCACTACATAAATAATTATTATGTTTGAATTCATTTTTATCGCTCTGGTTTCTTTTGCGGTCTCATTATTAACTCTTTTTTCTGGTTTTGGTTTAGGTACATTACTCCTACCAGTTTTTGTATGGTTTTTTCCAGTCGAAGTTGCCGTTGCGGCAACAGCAATAGTTCATGCAGCGAATAATGGTTTTAAATTAGTGCTATTAGGCGCTAGTGCAAAAAAAGACGTCTTGATGCGCTTTGGTATTCCAGCCGTTGTGGCTGCTTTTTTTGGAGCATATTTGCTTACCAAATTTTCTGAGCAAGCTCCCTTGTACACCTGGGAATTCCTTGGACGTACGGCTCAAATTACTGTGCTTAAAGTTGTAATGGGTTTGCTTATTTTAGGCTTTGCCGTATTTGAATTGATACCGAAGTTTCAAAAAATGCGTGTAGCTCCAAAATACCTATCTATTGGTGGGATGCTTTCGGGCTTTTTCGGAGGCCTATCAGGGCATCAAGGTGCATTACGAGCCGCGTTTTTAACGCCACTTAAATTGAGTGCCCCAGAGTTTGTTGCAACCCAAGCCGTATTAGCTGTGATGGTCGATACAGCAAGACTATTAGTTTATGGTTGGGCATTTGTTGTGCTAAAAAATTCGAACGTGGAAATACCGTGGGCACTTGTCGGTTTTGCGTGTATCGCCGCATTTGTTGGGGCGGTCTTAGGTAAGAGGTTACTTAAGAAAGTTACTATGGATGGTATTCGTAAGCTGGTTGGTGTTTTGCTATTAGTTGTTGGTGTAGCTTTGATATTGGGGATTGCTTAACAATTATTAATGTCATTGCGAGGAGGCTTGCCGACGCGGCAATCTGTTTGCTTTATCCTTAAATTCTATTGAAGATTAACTGCCGTCATGAGATTGCTGCGTCGACTGCGTCTCCTCGCAATGACAGTGTTTTTTTGCACATAAAAAAAGACCACTAAAAAGTGGTCTTTTTGTTTTTCGATAGGTCTAAACTAAATCTTGCTTTTCTCACGATTAATCGCTCGATAGCCAATATCATCTCGGTAATAAACCTTATCCCAAGAAATTTCTTTAACTCTGTCATAAGCTGAATTTTGTGCTTCTTGAGCAGTTTCTGCACTTGAGACCACACATAATATTCGACCGCCATTAGTTACAATATTACTATCATTAAGCTTGGTGCCTGCATGAAACACTTTGGTATTAGTCTTATGTTTATTTAAACCATTAATTGTAAAACCTTTTTCATAAGCTTCTGGATAACCACCTGACGCCATGACCACACCGATTGCCGTTTCAGGTTTCCAATCTGCAGAACGCAAATGCAGTTCTCTATTGAGTGCCGCATCACAAAGATCAGCTAGATCTGAATTTAAACGATACATGATTGGTTGAGTTTCAGGATCACCAAAACGACAATTGAATTCAATTACTTTAGGTGTGCCGTCAGCGGTAACCATTAAGCCTGCATATAAAAAGCCAATGTATTCGATGCCATCATTTTCCAAACCTTTTAAAGTTGGACGAATGACTTCATCCATAATGCGGTTATGCAAAATATTATTCATTAAGGGAGCTGGAGAAACCGCACCCATACCACCAGTGTTAGGGCCAAGATCACCGTTGTCACGAGCTTTATGGTCTTGTGAACTAGCCATGGGTAAGATGGTTTGACCATCACCCATCACGATGAAACTAACTTCTTCACCTTCAAGAAATTCTTCAATAACAATTCGGTCACTTGCATCACCAAAGGCATTGTCCGAGAGCATGCTATGTACAGCTTGCTGAGCTTCATCCATTGTCATAGCAACAATTACACCCTTGCCTGCAGCAAGACCATCGGCTTTGATTACAATTGGGGCGCCAACCTTTTCTAAATAAGTAAGTGCTGCTTGTATTTCAGTAAAACTTTGATAGTCGGCCGTTGGAATATTGTATTTGGCTAAAAAGTCTTTAGTAAAACTTTTTGAACCTTCCAATTGTGCCGCGGCCTTGTTTGGCCCAAAGCAGCGTAAGCCGTGTGAATTAAATAAGTCGGTTACGCCTAATACTAATGGTACTTCAGGACCGACTATGGTCATATCGATTTTGTTAGCTTTGGCAAACTCACACAAAGCATTGATATCGGTTGCATCAATATCAATATTTTCTACGCCAACTTCCATGGCTGTTCCAGCATTTCCTGGAGCCACATACACGATCTCTGTGAGTGGTGATTGTTTCAGTTTCCAAGCCAACGCATGCTCGCGTCCACCTGAACCAATAACAAGAATTTTCATGGAAGCTTCTATCTCGTGATTATTAGTCTCAATTAATGAAGGCATGATTTTACATAGTTCCGATAGTTATTTCGTGGGAATTTTATACAAATCAGAGACATAGGAGATATTAACTCCTATGCTTTGAGCAAATTTAGTGACGGAAGTGACGAATGCCAGTAAGAACCATTGCCATGCCGTGTTCATTAGCAGCGGCAATCACTTCTTCATCACGAATTGAGCCACCTGGTTGAATGATTGCCGTTACACCTGCTTTAGCCGCATTATCGATACTATCGCGGAATGGGAAGAACGCATCTGAAGCCATCGCCGACCCTTTAATTTCTAAACCAGCGTCTTGTGCTTTTAAGATAGCAATTCGAGCTGAATCTACGCGACTCATTTGCCCTGCACCAATACCGATAGTTTCTTTATTTTTTGCGTACACAATGGCATTGGACTTAACAAATTTTGCTACTTTCCAAGCAAAGTGTAAATCTTGTAATTCAGAATCCGTTGGAGCACGATTACTAACTACTTTCAGTTCATCTTGAGATACTTCATGTTGATCCCATTCTTGCATTAGAATCCCACCATGTACTCGTTTACCAACATGACCACTACGTGCAGTAGATTTTTCTTGGCTCCAATCGCCAGTTGCTAGTACACGAATATTCTTTTTGGTTTTTAAAACTGTTAAGGCTTCTTCATCAACGCTTGGTGCGATGATGACTTCTACAAACTGTTTGGCCAAGACGAGTTCTGCTAATTCTGCCGTAAAGTTACGGTTAATGGCAATAATGCCGCCAAAAGCTGATGTGCTGTCACAAATAAAAGCACTTTGATAGGCATTTAAAATATTGTTTGCTACAGCAACACCACAAGGGTTTGCATGTTTAACAATAACGCAAGCTGGTTCAGAAAAACTTTTAACGGTTTCTAAAGCAGTATCAGCATCGGCAATATTGTTATAAGACAGGGCACGACCTTGCAACATTGTTGCAGTAGCTACGTTGGCTCCGCTATCTGCAGCCATAGTGTAGAACGCTGCACGTTGGTGGGGATTTTCGCCGTAACGTAAATCCATAGACTTGGTGAATTGATAAGTATACTCATCAGGAAATACATCATGCGTTCCATCTTCATCATGCAGATTAAGATAGTTACTAATTGCCGCGTCATAAGAGGCCGTATGAGCAAAAGTTTTACAGGCTAAACGATAACGAGTGTCATCTGATAATTTTTTGTGAGAATTTTTTAATTCATCTAAGACAATGGCGTAATCATTGTGATCGACCAAAACCCCAACGGAGGCATGATTCTTAGCTGCAGCTCGCAACATAGTTGGACCACCAATATCAATATTTTCAATCGCTACATCCATAGTAGTATCGTCTTTTTCAATAACGCTTTTAAATGGATACAAGTTAACTACCAATAATTCAATAGTATCAATGCCGTGTTCTGCTAATACTTTATCGTCCACACCATGTCTAGCGAGTAAGCCGCCATGAATTTTAGGGTGCAAAGTTTTTACTCGGCCATTCATTATTTCTGGAAAGCCGGTGTGCTCAGACACATCTTTTACTGTTAAGCCACTGTCACGTAAATGTTTGGCTGTGCCGCCAGTTGAAAGAAGGGTAATTCCTTGAGCAGCTAAGCCACGTGCAAAGTCGGCAAGACCGGTTTTGTCGGATACTGATAGAAGGGCGGTTTTAACGATTGGCATAGAACGATCCTTTAAAGCGCAATTTAATATTGCTGTAAATTGTTGTTTTAATTCAATAAAGTACAAATAATAAACGCCCCGACCTGGTGACAGGAGCGGAGCGTTAATTGTAACAAACAGTAAACTCAATATTAATCGAGCATGCCGTAAGTTTTAAGTTTTTTACGTAAAGTGCCACGGTTGATGCCGAGCAAGATTGCTGCACGACTTTGATTGCCGCCTGTGTACTTTAAGATTTGCTTTAACAATGGGATTTCAATTTCTTGTAACACTAAGTTGTAAATGCCGGATGGCTTGTGTCCATTCAAATTTGAAAAATATTCTTGTAAAGCTTCGTCAGCACAAGTGCGAAGAGGTTTGTTTTGACTAAGTAATTGCTCGCTTTGGTTAAGCTTGTTTTTTACTAGAGTCAGATTGTGAACATTGCTAGTTGGTGCGATATTTGTTGGCTTCATGGATTCAGAACTTCTTGTCTAATTATAAGTAAGGTTGAAAAACAAAAACTTTACAGAAATCTCGGCTATGACGCTTTTAAAAAAACATCAAACTAAAATTACTGCGTAATCAACTGATAGAGTTTGTTAAGCAACAAGCTCGGCGTTTGATTCAGATAAAATAAATTCTAATGAGTCAAACATGTCTTGTACTAAACTCAGTTGCGATTCAATACAAGTTGCCCGAACAATCTGTGCGCGTGATTTTTCTATTTTTTCCTGACAATTAATTGCCAGTTGTGCGGCGCTTTTACAGTACCAGCCAATATGTTTGCGCGCTATACGCAAACCTTGCCTGTCGCCATAAAAAGAGTACAGATCACTCAAATGGCTGCACATAATAGCACGCTGTTTCTGAATTGCTAGTGGCGGTAAAAGACTTTTATGTTCTAGGTAATGTGCAACCTCATTAAAGATCCATGGTCTGCCTTGTGCAGCACGCCCAATCATTAAGCCATCAGCATTTGTGTGTTGTAAAACTTCTAAAGCCTTGCTAGGGCAAACCACATCCCCATTGGCAAAAATAGGAATGCTAAGTTGTTGTTTAATCGCACGAATCGTTTCGTACTCAGCCTCTCCCATATATTTGTCTGCGCGGGTTCGTCCATGAATGGCCAATGCTTGTATGCCACAGTCCTCTGCAATGCGAGCAATTGTTAAGGCATTCTTATTATCTCTATCCCAGCCTGTTCTTATCTTTAAAGTTACTGGGACGTTCACAGCTTGAACAGTTGCGAGCAGAATTTGCGCAACCAACTCTTCATTTTGCATCAAAGCAGAGCCTGCAGCCTTGTTACAAACCTTCTTAGCAGGGCAGCCCATATTGATATCTATTATCTGGGCACCATGCTCTACATTAATTTGAGCCGCTTCCGCCATCATTTCGGCATCGCCACCAGCAATTTGTACAATTCGCGGTCCAAGCTCGCCAGTATGATCCATGCGTAGCTTTGATTTACGTGTGTGATATAAAGATTTATCTGCAGTAAGCATTTCAGACGCAGCAATACCGGCACCAAATTCTCTGCACAGCATTCGAAACGGTCTATCAGTAACACCAGCCATAGGCGCCAAAGCCAAATTATTCGCAAAGGTATACGGACCAATACTAATTGGATGTATAAATTGATTAGGGTGGCTTACTTGATAAGACATACGAGAGAGTACTTAAGAAAAGACTTGGTGCTAAATAATTATACAGGTTTATTCAGTTTTTTCTTTACAGCGAATAACATCGCCTTTAGGTAGACAGACTTGAACATTAAAGTCTAAAGCTTGCGAGCCTGGATCAGCAATCACCACACGAACTTCAATGCGCCCAAGAGCAGGTAACATATTATTATCGTTAAAGTCTTGAAGTGAATAGTCTTGCACGCTTAAATCTTTATATGCAATACGCTCGCGCCAGCGATCAAATAGGCTTAAACGAATAATTGGGAAAACTTGAGAATGCAATGCGGTATTACTCAAACTAAAACTCGCCACAAGCTGTTCAGGATTCAGTGGATTAAGCGAAACACTACTGGCATTAATTGAATAAGCATCTAGATTCCAATTTGGCTCAATGGATAAATTAAGTTTGGCATAGATGTTTTGTATAGGATCGCCAAAAGTTGGATGGATGGCTAATTCGTTACGTTGTTGATGGAGATATTGTAAAACAAAAACTAATAATGCTAGCAAACTTAAAACCATCCATAACCAATTACGTTTTGATCTTTTGCCGGCTTGTAAATTATTTAACTCTTCAACATCCATTGGGTTTGGTTGATTGAGTGTATGAAACTGTTCCGCTGGAGAAATCTCTTCAAGGGTTTTAGCTACTACTTGATTTTCAATTGGCTTAGTTTCTGCTTCCTTAGTAAATACTGCAGTATTGTTTGGTATTTCAATTTTATCGGTTGCCGGTAACTCTGCATTTTCTAAAGCTTGCGAGTCTGTTTCAAAGCTTACTTGTTGAGCCGCTTCGTTTAAGGCTTGTTGATCAACTGGCCACATGCCAGTAATACTGTGTGCCTTAGGAATTATTCCTGTATTAAGCTCGTGGTCAGAAACTTCACTTTCAGGGATCGAGTTGGTATTTTCTGTGCCACTTAAAGCAGACTGCGTAGCGGTTACCGGTACCAGTTTGCCCTTGTTATGCATCCACATACCTGTGATTAAATGGGCTTTAGGAACAGTTTTAGTGTCAAAGCTACCATCTGACTGGGCTTGAATGCCATCTGGATCAGGATCGATAAAATCTATGGCGAAGAATATGGTGTCACACTCACCACAACGAACTTCACCGTCAGCATGATCAAGATCTTCGGCACTGACAATAAAACTTTCATCGCAGTTTGGGCAAATGGTGACACATTCTTCATCACCTAACATTTCCGACGGCGTCTTTAAGCGACCAGATAAACGTACCCAATCGCCTTTTTGTACCACTTCATCCATATTGAAATAATTTTTGTACACACCAGAAACTTGTTCCGCTTGAGTCGCAAGAATTCCGGATAAAACAATTTGTCCACCCCTACGTAAGCGTCGGCGTACATCTTGCACAATTGCAATGAGTGGTATGGCCAGAATATTAGCTAAGATAATGTCAAAGGTTTCATCTTCAGACCAATCGGTATCATCAGGTAGGTAAGCCTTAAGACTTTGCTCAACATTATTTCGTTCAGCATTAGTCAGGCTTGCTTCAATGGCCTGAATGTCTATATCTAAACAAGTGGCATGTTTGGCACCTAGTTTTAAAGAGGCAATCGCTAAAATGCCAGAGCCCGAGCCATAATCTAAAATATCTTTTTTACGCACGTTGGCAGAATCTAACCATTCTAGACATAAGGCGGTAGTTTCATGGGTGCCGGTGCCAAAGGCCATTCCAGGATCCATATCTACAATAACGTTTTTCACACTTTCTTGATCTTCAGGAATTTGCATACTCTCAGGGCAAATCCATAAACGTTCACCAAATTTCATGGGTTGAAAATGTTCTAACCATTCACGTTCCCAGGCTTTATCTTCAACCACTTTCTCTTCAATAACTTTAAAAACATCACCGCCAAAAGTATCATTAAGCGACATTTTGATATCTTCTAAATAGGTGTCACTTTCAAAAAGCGCAGTGATATTGGTTTTGGACCACAGTGGAGTGGTGTTTAGTGCAGGTTCTAAAATTGGTTCGTCGCCAGCATCAGTATAGCTAACCGCAACCGCATCTAAATTTAATAGATGTTGTTCAACTTTGTCTGCATCTAATGAATTGAGCAGCGTTAAGGTTATTGATTTCCAAGCCATGTGAGTATTTTAATACTTATCCAAAGATAAAAAAGTTTTTTAGGCTTTATTTTTTAGGTGTTGTTTTAAACGTTTTTCTAAATAGTGAATATCCGTACCACCATTTTGAAAACCAATGTCGTCAAGCAGTCTTCTTTGTAAGGGTAAGTTAGTTTTGATACCTTCGATAACCGTTTCACTTAAAGCGGTACGCATTTTTTGAATAGCTGACTTTCTATCAACACCGTGCACAATAATTTTACCAATCATTGAATCATAAAATGGAGGCACTTTATAGCCGCTATACACTTGCGAATCTACTCGTACACCAGGTCCACCTGCAGGATGCCATACTTTAATTTGTCCTGGGCTAGGTGCAAAGGTATCGGGATCTTCAGCATTTATACGACACTCAATAGAATGCCCACTAATGTTAATGTCTTCTTGTTTGATGTCTAAGGGGTGACCAGCAGCAATACGTAATTGTTGTTGAATAATGTCTACGCCGGTAATCATTTCTGAAACCGGATGTTCCACTTGAATACGGGTATTCATTTCAATGAAATAGAATTCACCGTTTTCAAATAAAAATTCAAAAGTACCAGCGCCACGATAGCCAATATCTTTACACGCATCGGTACACAGTTTACCAATACGAGCACGTTGCTCATTAGTAATACCGGGTGCTGGTGCTTCTTCAATTACTTTTTGATGCCTGCGTTGCATCGAGCAATCACGTTCACCTAAATGAATCGCATTACCATGTTCATCGGCAAGAATTTGTATTTCTACATGTCTAGGTGTTTCTAAATATTTTTCCATATAGACCACGTCATTATTAAACGCAGCTCCAGCTTCGGCCTTGGTTAAAGCAATAGAGGCAATTAAAGTGGCCTCGGTGTTTACTACCCGCATACCTCTACCACCACCACCGCCAGATGCTTTAATAATAACGGGATAGCCAATTTCTTTAGCCATTTTTAAATTGGTTTCAGGGTCTTCGCCCAGTGCGCCACCTGAACCGGGTACACAAGGTACACCAGCGGCAAGCATGGCTTTTTTGGCAGAAACTTTATCGCCCATAAGACGAATAGTTTCTGCTCGCGGGCCTATAAATATATAACCACTGTTTTCAACACTTTCGGCAAAGTCAGCATTTTCAGCTAAAAAGCCATAGCCTGGGTGAATGGCTACGGCATCGGTAACTTCAGCTGCACTAATAATAGCGGCCATATTAAGATAACTGTCAGTCGCTGATGCAGGGCCAATACAAACTGATTCATCAGCAAGTAATACGTGTTTTTGACTGGCGTCGGCGGTGGAATGCACGGCGACGGTTTTAATGCCTTGCTCTCTACAAGCACGAAGTATGCGAAGAGCAATTTCACCGCGATTGGCGATAAGGACTTTTTCAATTTTGGAGCGTACTGGCATAAGCTTTATGCGTTCCTATATAAATTTGTAAAACGGATAGTGATAATGATTTCAGTGAATCATTTCTTATAGCAATCTAAGTATCACTCAATAGTGATTAGCGCTTGGTCAAACTCCACCGCTTCGCCATTTTTAACATGTATCGCTTTAACGCGACCTGCTTTATCCGCTTCAATCTGGTTCATCATTTTCATGGCTTCGATAATACAAATAGTATCGCCAACATTAACTTGCGTACCAATTTCAACAAAAGACGCGGCATCTGGTGAAGCTGCACTATAAAAGGTGCCGACCATTGGTGATAAAACGTCGTGACCACTAGTTGCTACTGGTGCAGCGGTTTCAGAGCTTACTGCAGCAGCTATAGGTGCTGCCGCGACAACTGGTGCTGCAACAGCTTGTTGCATTACTGGTGCGCTTTGGCTGTAACGTGCTAAACGAACAGACTCTTCACCTTCATGAATTTCTAATTCAGCAAGTTGTGATTCTTCTAACAACTCAATTAATTTTTTAACTTTACGTATATCCATGTTGATCTCCCAAGCTTAAGCTTGAATAATTTTTATTATTTGTTTGATAAGAAACGGTCAGCGGCAACAAGAGCAAAGCCGTAACCCATAAGACCAAGGCCGGTGATTACACCTACCGCTTGATCTGAAAAATATGAATGATGTCTAAAAGGCTCACGGGCATAGACATTTGAAATGTGAACTTCATAAAACGGAATGTCTACACTGGCCAGTGCATCGCGAATAGCTACACTGGTATGAGTGAAGGCTGCCGGGTTAAATAAGATGAAATCTACTTGTCCGTGAATGGCATGCAGTTTTTCAATAATTTCGTGTTCAGCATTAGATTGAAAGCAGTCTAACTCGTGACCTAAGTCGGCTGCACGATTTTGCATATCTTGTTCTAGATCAGCTAATGTCTCAGCGCCATAAATCTCGGGCTCGCGAGTACCGAGACGATTAAGGTTGGGTCCGTTTAAGAGTAGTAATTTTGCCATTGCCGCTAATTCTGCTAATTCTTTATTTTTCGTCGTTTTGACGAGGAAGGCAGCAAGTTTACCGATTTTCGCAACAAAGTATAGCTAAATTTTGATTTTTGAGTGTGCGGTGCAGCATTATTATGTAAAACAAAGTGCAGTAAAGGAAAAGCTCACAGAAGACTGTTTAAAATTTCTTCAATTTGCTCTTTATTGAGCTCACCAGTGTGGGCTTTGCTTTGCATACCGTTAGCTGAGATAAAAACCGTAAATGGCAGGGCGATAAAATTGTAATCCACAGCTTGCCCAATTCTAATGGTTTCATTTAAATCACTGATTAGAATTGGATAATTAAAATCGGTGGTCTGCATATAAGATTTAACCGCTTTACTATCGTCCATGGCGATTCCAAGAAACTGCACATTTTTATCGGCAAACGCTTCTTGAGTTTCAATCAGTAAGGGAATTTCTTTACGACAAGGAGGGCACCACGTGGCCCAAAAATTTATCGCAAGTACTTTGCCTGACCATTGATCTAAGCCAATTGGGTTTGCATCAAGATCTTTTACAACGAGGCTGGCAAGATTAATTTCTTTGGGTTCGGTTTGTTGGTTTGAGGTTGAGGTTTTTATTTCAGTTTGGATATTAACTGGTTCAGATTGAATAATATTGATGTCATTCTGTGGTGCAATTACATATTTATACATGGCAAAGCCAGCAAAACCTGCTGCAATCATCATGCATAGTACTAATAACATTTGTTTAAATGAATTCATTTACTCTTCTTGTATATATTTTTACTGAATTTATTAAGGTAAGCGTTTGATGTGAGCTAAAAACTCTGCAGGCTTTTTAAAGCCATATAAACGCATGGCACGTACTTCTTCGCCACTGCCATCAAAGAATAACATCGCTGGAGGTCCAGGTACTTTTAAAGTTTGCATTAAAGTTTTATCAATGTCGTCGTTTGGAGTTACATCGGCTTGCAGTAAAACCCAATCAGAAAATTCATCTAGAACATCTGATTCATTCAAGGTATATTTTTCCATTTCTTTACACGCTACACACCAGTCGGCATAAAAATCTAAAAATACTTTTTGATTATTGGCGGCTGCTTTTTTTACTTCACGCATCAGATCAGCATCAGATTTAATTCGTTTAAATTGAATTTCTCGATGTTCAACAGAACTACTAGAAAAATTACTTAATGGTTTAAGTGGATCTTTAGCGCCCGTCACTCCACCAATAAATAACATCGCGGCATATAACATTGCAACAAAACCTAAGCCTTTAAATATTTGTGCGGTAAGCGTGCTTCCAGATGGCAAAGCTTTAAACGCACCTGCAAATACCGCAGCAAGTGCGGCCAATAAGCCCCATAAGAATAAAGTTACATTGGCAGGCAGAATACGTGCCAACATCCAAATAGCTAAACCTAACATCAGTAAGCCAAAGAAATTTTTCACTTGATCCATCCAGCCACCAGCTTTAGGTAATACTTTACCCATCGAAGTGCCAAATATAACTAAAGGCACGCCCATACCAATGGCTAATGAGAATAAAGCCAACCCGCCTTTGAATACATCGCCATGATCAGCAATAACAATTAACGCAGCCGAAAGTGGTGGCGTTACACAAGGCCCAACGATGAGGGCTGATAAAAGCCCCATCACGGCGGCGCCTACATAACTGCCACTTTCTTGTTTATTACTAATTTGTGATAGTTTGTTTTGAATAGACGCTGGCATTTCTAAAGTGAATAAACCAAACATTGATAAGGCAAACACTACAAACAATAAACTGAATAAAATAATAATTACAGGATGCTGGAAAGCGGCTTGCATGTTTTGTCCTAATAATGCGGTAGCAACACCAGCAATGGTGAATATGGCCGCCATAGACAAAACGTAAATAACTGAAAGATTAAAGGCTTTGCGAGTTGATATGGTTTTGTCGTCACTACCTGCACCAGTAATAATGCCAGACAGTATTGGCACCATTGGTAATACACAAGGTGTGAATGTAAGTGCAACCCCAAAAGCAAAGAAGCTAGCAATGGTGATCCATAAACTACCACCTAAAATTTTACTCGCTAAACCATCATGTTCTGAAACACTTGGTACTGTGCTGCTTAAGTTTGGTGCCACATAAGAATTTTGAAGTTCTTCTGGATTGGCCGCACTGCCAGCAGGCAAGTTAATACTCATGGTTGTAGTTGATGGTGGGTAACAAATACTGTTTTCTTTACAGCCTTGATAATCAGCAATTAGATTAAAGCTTGTTGCAGTAGCAGGGCGTTCAATAATTGGAATCAATATATTAGCCATGCCAAAGTACACTGGCGTTCTACCAAAAATTTCGTCGTCTTTTATTTTTGCTTTTGGAAATTGTGGAGTACCCAATTTAATGTCTGGGTTATCACTTTTAAAACTCAATTTATCTTGATAAAGATAATAAGTATTTTCGGCAAACCAGTTAGCTTGTAAATAACCATTATCCTTAACATCCATTGATAATTGAAAAGCTACATCAACCGGAAGTATTTCGTCTTCATCAATATCAATAGAGCCGCTACCAAAAATGTCTAAAAGATTACCGGTACTTTCTGCTGCATTAGACTCTGTCTTTACTGGGTCGGTCACTATTTGATTGGCCGCAACACTTTTGTCTTTATAACTTTGCGGAGCATCAGCAAAAGCTTCAGCAATCAGCGAAGCCGTATTACGTTCTTCTTCAGGAATCGGCGTGCCAATAAAGTTAATACCACCTTTAGAACCAAGCACAGTATTGCGTGTAGTCGGGGGATAACAAATTCCATCGCTTAAGCAACCTTGAAAGGTGTAAGTGAATACAATATTTTTAGCATTACGGTTTTTAATACTAAAAGGAATACGCAATTCTAGGTCTTGGTCATACACCAAGGTATCGCCAATGAATTCATCGTATTTACTTTTAGCTTCAGGCAATGCAACGTCGCCAAGGGTAATATTGTCATCACCAATAAATTTAAAAGCATGCTGATACATATAGTAGTCATCACGCATAGTGAATTTAAGCGATATTTCTTTTCCCTGTATTTCGACTTCTTGTGGAAAAGCATTGTCCACTTGCAAGGGTTCTTGGGCAAAGCTATTCAAACTCACTAGGCTAAGTAGGCTGATGAGTAAGCTGGTGAAGAAGGTTTTTTTATTAGATTTTACTTGCATGGTGTCTCGTCTATCGGTGTATATATTAATAGAGGTATATTTTGGTGTGTATTTTATAGGAATAATTCAATAGGTCAGAGTAAAGACCTAGGTTTTTGGGATTTAATTACTGAACTGTTGTCATCCCAGAATTTGTAACAAATGTCTGGGACCCAAGCCCTAGATTCCGGACATTTCTATTCGAAATTCCGGAATGACATCTTGGGATGCTCATACATGCTCAAAAACACAACAATTTTTAACATAAACCCTTCACTAGACTTGATTTTCTTCTCGCTCACCCTAAGATTAGCAGTCTAGCCAGAAGAGTGCTAAAACGTACTTTTTAGGCAGGTAATAATTTATTCAATATTGTTCTTATAATTCAAGGAGTTAGTCCATGAAAATTCGTCCGCTACATGATCGTGTGATCGTTAAGCGCTTGGAAGAAGAAGCAACCTCAGCGGGTGGCATCATCATTCCAGATTCAGCGACAGAAAAACCTTCACGTGGTGAAGTACTTGCAGTAGGTAATGGCAAAGTTTTAGAAAACGGCGACATTCGTCCTTTAGAGCTTAAAGTTGGCGACACTGTTTGGTTTGGCCAGTATGGCGGTTCTCCACTTAAGTATGAAAACGAAGAATATTTGGTTTTACGTGAAGATGACGTATTAGCAGTTGTTAGTTAAGACTAACGTCTTTCCTGTGAAAACAGGAATCCAGTAAACAAATAAAAATTAATTGTCATTCCCGTGTAGACGGGAATCCATAAAGAGGAATTTAAAATGGCTGCTAAAGAAGTCAAATTCGGTGACGAAGCTCGTCAACGTATGTTCCGTGGAGTTAACACTCTTGCGAACGCAGTAAAAGTTACATTGGGTCCTAAAGGTCGTAATGTTGTTATAGATAAAAGTTTTGGTGCTCCAACCATCACTAAAGATGGTGTGTCGGTTGCTAAAGAAATTGAGCTTGCTGATAAGTTTGAAAACATGGGCGCTCAAATGGTTAAAGAAGTTGCTTCACAAACCAATGATACGGCCGGTGATGGTACAACTACGGCTACTGTATTAGCTCAAGCTATTCTTCGTGAAGGTTTGAAATCAGTTGCTGCCGGTATGAATCCAATGGATCTTAAACGTGGTATTGATAAAGCGGTAGTTGCTGCAGTTGCAGAGCTTGTTAAATTATCACAGCCGTGTAATGACGCTAAAGCCATTGCTCAAGTTGGCACAATCTCTGCTAACTCTGACGAAAGCGTTGGTGGAATTATTGCTGAAGCTATGGATAAGGTTGGTCAAGAAGGCGTTATCACTGTTGAAGAAGGTTCTGGTTTAGATAACGAACTTGAAACAGTTGAAGGTATGCAGTTTGATCGTGGTTACTTATCTCCATACTTCATCAACAACCAACAAAGTATGAGTGCTGATTTAGAGCAACCGTTAATTCTTTTGAATGACAAAAAAATCTCTAACATCCGTGAGTTACTTCCAGTATTAGAAGCGGTGGCTAAGTCTGGTCGTCCTTTATTAATTATTGCTGAAGACATCGACGGTGAAGCATTAGCTACATTGGTAGTAAATAACATCCGCGGTATCGTTAAAGTTGCAGCGGTTAAAGCGCCTGGCTTTGGTGATCGTCGTAAAGCGATGTTGCAAGATATTGCTACACTTACGGGTGCTACGGTAATTTCTGAAGAAGTTGGTTTGTCATTAGAGAAAACGACTATCGAAGAGTTAGGTTCAGCTAAGAAAGTACAAATCACTAAAGATAACACGACCGTTATTGATGGTGCTGGTGAAGTTAAAGGCATTAAAGAACGTGTTGATCAAATTCGTCAACAGATCGAAGTTGCTACATCAGACTACGACAAAGAAAAACTTCAAGAGCGTGTTGCTAAGTTAGCAGGCGGTGTTGCAGTAATTAAAGTAGGCGCTACAACTGAAATCGAAATGAAAGAGAAAAAAGCGAGAGTTGAAGATGCATTGCATGCAACTCGTGCTGCGGTTGAAGAAGGTGTGGTTCCTGGTGGTGGTGTTGCGCTTATCCGTACTTTGAAAGCACTTACTAAGTTGAAAGGCGATAACTCTGATCAAGACGTTGGTATTTCAATTTTACGTAGAGCTATCGAAGAGCCATTACGTCAAATCGTTGCAAATGCTGGTGATGATGCATCAGTGGTATTAAACGAAGTTGCTGGTGGTAAAGGTTCATACGGTTATAACGCTGCAACTGGCGAATATGGCGATATGTTAGAGATGGGTATTCTTGATCCAACTAAAGTAACTCGTTCTGCACTTCAAAATGCTGCGTCTGTTTCAGGGTTGTTATTAACGACTGAAGCAATGGTTGCTGAAGCACCTTCTGACGATGCTCCTGCTGGCGGAATGCCAGATATGGGTGGCATGGGCGGAATGGGTGGTATGGGAGGAATGGGCGGTATGATGTAAGTTTTACATCTCTGTTCAAACTGACTTGCTACTTAAGTCTATTGAAAAGCCTCTCGACTTTGTCGAGGGGCTTTTTTTATGATTTGGCCCATGTTGATATGTTGCAATTTATTACTCTAGTTTTTGCAAAAGAGAGTTCAAATTCTGACCCGGAAAACTATCCGTAACTAAATCTCCATTCTCAACAACAAACTCTCCATTTACGATAACAGCACTAATTCCATTGGACCCTTTATATGGTTGCATGTAAGTCGCATTTGTCTGAATGGTTTTAGGATCAAAAATCGTGATATCAGCATCGGCCCCGACTTGAATTCGACCTTTATTTTTAAAGACCGGAGCAAATTTTTCCAATCGTTTGGCGGGCAATATGGTCATTTTTGCCAAGGCATCGTTAAGGTCCAAAAGTTTTTGATCACGCACATAAGTTCCAAGTACTTTTGCAAAAGCACCATTGTGAGGGGCCACCTTTTTATCAAGACTTTCCATCGGTAATAAGTCACTCACAATGATTACTCCGGGCTCCTTTAATGCACGGCGGGTCCATTCCTCCTTAACATAGTGGTGAATCACTTGACCTTCTGGGAACTGTTTTTGATACAAATTCCACATCTCTTCATTAAAACGTTCACCCGTGGCGGCCCATTCTATATCGCTGTAAGTAATGTCAAAAATCTCTTGCCAATTTCGTTTAAATACCGCCGCTGTTATCGTGGCAGAACCTGCATTAAACGGCAAAACTTCGGTACTTACATCAACCCCTTGGTCTTGTGCGGCTGCAATTTTAGCCAAAAAAAGATCAGTATTTTTCATTGCATTGTGAGTGATATGACAGATATGCAGTGCTGCTTTAGAGCGTCTCGCTTGAGCCAAGGCCTCATCGAGACCGCTAGTATCTCCATTTACCCCACGTCGCAAATGTATAAAAATCGGAACGTTTTTCTTTGCCGCTAGATCGAAAATACCATCAAGCTCGGCGTCATTGACTCCCTTGCTAACGTAATCTAAGCCCAAACCTATTCCTAAGGCCCCATTGTCAAGGCCTTCAGTCAGAAGTGACAATATTTTTTTGAGTTCGCTCCTTGAGGCGTGCTCATCGGTGGCTTCGTTAGGCTTTGAAAAAAGCGATTTAAATGCTGTCCAATAACCCCTGAATCCGACCGGTCTTGGTTTACTTATATCGACCAAATGAGGAATTTCAAGTCCCATCTTTACTCTTAAACGTATAGGGAGATGGCCTATTGAGCTGCCAAAGTTGATACGTGGTTTATCGGATATTTCTTTTCCATATAATTCCAAGGGATAACTGCCAAGCTCTAGCTCAAGAGCCGTGGTCACACCACCAAGGGCTTGAAAATCTTGTCCTAACTTGGTGGGACTATGTGTGTGTAAATCGATGAAACCAGGAGCGACGACTTGATTGCTGACATCGATCACCACATTACCAAGTAATTGTTTTGTCGATATAGCGACAATTTTTCCATCAATAATTCCAATATTGCGTACCGCATCAAACCCAGTTTCAGGGTCAATTACACGCCCCCCTTCTAATACAATGGAATGGATTTTGTCAGATGCATAATCATCAGATGCGTAAACATCTTCAGATACTGCAAGCACCAATAACACCAAAAAAATCAATGAATATATACGTGGGTTTAACATTTCTTTGAAACCACAAGTGACCAATACCTTAACTAGACTATTCAAATTTATCCTTCTTAATAATACACCGCATTAATTCACCAACCAGAATCACGCCATTGTAAACTTTCTATGACTTTATCATATATTGGAATAATGCTTGGTAATTCGCTGACTGGTAGTAATTATTAGTGTAATTATTAGGGGCAGAGCACAATTAGCACTTACTCAAAAATCACCTTAACGTTTATAAGTACAAATATACATGGATGCGTTAAAATAAGGCTTCATAAAAATACTAATAAATACACTCCTTGAATACTAATCCTTTTCTAACACCCAATAATAATTTCCAAGCATTTGGTTTTGAGCACGGTGTATCTGCTCTTATTTTTATTGGTATCGGCTTTGCATTGATTCGCTGGGCTCTAAATCAAACCACAAAAAAACAAGATCAGATCTTCGTTTCACTATCTGTGTTATTGATAATGACCAATGTGATCTGGATAGGGTTACAGTTTTGGGTAGATGATTTTAACTACCGCGAAGATCTACCTTTTCATCTGTGTAATGTAGTTGGTCTATTAACTATATTTCTAGCGACCACTAAAAAATTGTGGATCTACGAAGTATTATTGTTTTGGACCATGTCAGCCATACTGCTTGCACTGGTAACACCAGGGATTGTGGATTCATTCCCACATTTTCATTTTATGAAGTATTGGCTCACTCATGCAGGAGTGATGATATTCATCCTATATGCGACCATTGTTTATAAAATGCGACCAACGATAAAGAGTGTGTTTAAATCGTTTTTTGCTCTTCAGATATACGCCATCGTTGTTTATGGAATTAATTTAATTCTAGGATCTAATTATTTCTATTTAAATGGGAAACCACCCGTGGCTACCTTGTTAGATAGTTTTGGCGACTGGCCAAATTACTTAATTGCAATTGAGCTCATGCTGATACCATTATTTTTATTGATTTATCTTCCGTTTTATATTGGAAGCAAATGCAAGAGCCACAGCAAATAGTTCTTAGTTGGTGACATTAGGAAGAAGACTTATTCTTCACCATCAGAGCCTGCATTATCTGAATCGGGCATTGCTGCAATGCTACTACCAGAAGCATCAGTGCCATTACTTAAATGAGCATCTGTAATGCGTTCAATGAGTTGCATAAACTTAGTATATGTATCCAAAGTGGTTTCAGAATCAGCATTGATATTTGTGGTTAACTCACAAGCTCGATACATCAACTCGCGTGCAATAAGCACAGTAGAGGTACGTCCACCTAAACCCATCGCTGATTGATCTTCACCAACGCCAACTTTATCACTTGCACCCATTCCCGTATTTGCTCCAAGACTTAAACTAAGACCTTCTTGAACGGTAAAGTCAGGATCAGGTGCTCGACAATGTCGTTCAGTGGAACCGCTTGCTGAAAAATAAGTCTCGCGATATTCCGCTGGTATCAATGCAATATTAACTCCACTTCTTGAGGAGTGAGGAATACTTAGAGAATCTGTTGTTGATCCTGGCGCAGCGCAGCCTTGTGCTACTAATAAACTAGTTAGAAATAAAGTTAATGTTGATAATTTCATTGGGAGCTTTCCTTAATGTTAATTGCCGAGCAATACTGCTTGCTTGATAGCACTATAGTCATAAGCTCGGTTTTAGTCTGTAAGCCATAGGTCGGTTATTGATACAGACTTTAGTCGGTAATTAAGTGCAACTTGATGCGGTATACTCCATTTATGGTTGCCTAAATTATTATTACAAGAAGAAAGCCAATGAAAATATTACTAGTAGACGATCATGCCTTATTTCGGGATGGCTTATGTTATGTGTTAGATGAATTAGAAGATAAGGTCTCAGTAATGCAAGCGTCTAATCGTGATGCTGCTTTACAATTGCTTTCTGATAACTCTGATATTGATTTGATTTTGTTAGATCTTAATTTAGTGGGCGAGAGCGGGTTTAATATTCTTGAAACGTGTAGAAATGAATATTCGTTAATTCCAATGGTGGTGATTTCGGCATCTAAAGAACATAAAGATATTACGCGTGCTATTGATATGGGAGCCATGGGTTATATACCCAAAGATACCACGAGCAAAGTTATGCTAAGTGCTTTACGTATGGTTTTGTCTGGAGCAGTGTACGTACCGAAAACGATGGCTAAAACCAATACTTCGCAATCTGCTGATATGACCGAACAGCTGTTCACACGCAGGCAATTAGAAGTATTGTCTCAATTGGTTGAAGGATTTTCTAATAAAGTCATTGCGGGTCATATGAACATAGCCGAAGCGACAATAAAAATGCATGTGACGGCAATTTTGAAAAAATTAAATGTTACAAATCGCACCCAGGCGGTTTTAGCAGCCAAAGAACTTAATCTAAGTTTATCTTAAATGCTTTTGGGTTTTTGGCCTTCTGCGCTACGCAGAAATGCTCGCAGTTTAGCTGGTGGTACAGGTTTGGATAAAAACTGAAAGCGGCTTTTTTTGATGTCTTCTAAGCGTTTTTTATCAATATCACCTGTCACTATTATTGCTGGAACACTCCTGTTATATATCGAGTACAGATGGTTGATTGCATCGACGCCTGTTTTATTGCCTTTAAGTCGAAAGTCACTAATAATAGCGTCAGGCATAGATCGAGATGGTTTTAACTGATCAATAATTTTTTGGACATTCGCTCCAGTAATAACCTGATATCCCCATAACTCTAATAAATGTTGTATTCCATCTCTGATACTTTCTTCGTCATCAATAACCACGACCAGCAGAGTTTCATGCGAATCTGTATGTTCGTCATTGTGCATAGTGTCGGGTATAGATATTTCTGGGGCATCTGACTGCTCAACGATTACAGAAAAAGTAGAACCTTGGCCTGGAAGCGATGCAACACTGATTTCATGCCCAAGTAATTTTGCTGTTCTATCAACAATAGCTAAACCAAGTCCCAAGCCTTTAGCGCGGTCTCTTCCGACATTGCCTACCTGATGGAACTCGGTAAATACTTCTTGCAATTCTTCTTTCGGAATCCCTATACCAGTGTCGCTCACACTTATAGTAACCAATCCGTATTTTTCTCTACATGCAATAGTAATACTTCCGGACTCTGTATAGCGCAATGCATTAGATAAGTAATTAATAAGAATTTGCTCAAGTAAACTTGGATTGCTAAAAACATAATACTCGCAGTTTGGCCAAGCTATAGTTAAGCCTTTTTCAGAAGCTTGCATATTAAAGTCGTTCGATAAGGTGGCAAATAAATCTTGCAGATAAAAACTTTCTTTTTCTGCTGATACGACACCAGCGTCTAACTTTGATATATCCAATAAGGCGTCAAAGAGTTCTTTAAGTGCGTCAACGGAGTGATTTATTTGTTTAACAATTTTACGCGTTTTAGGATTATCAGTAGACTCATCTAATACAGATGTAAATAAACTGAGTGAATACAAGGGTTGCCGTAGGTCGTGGCTGGCCGCTGCAAGAAATTTAGATTTAGCAGCATTGGCTCTGTCGGCCTCGATTTTTTGTTCTTTTAGTTGCTCAATAAGATCTAAATTTTCAAACCGAAGTTCTAGTGAGCGCTTAAAGTTATTGTTAATTTTAATATTAAAAACAGTTAACACTGCTAAATAAGCTAATACAATAATGGCTAAACTATAATAAATAAGCTCACCCATGCTAAAAAGCTTAATGCTTATTGGGAGTAATGCTAAGGGTGAAAATGCAAAATAAGTGGGTAAATAAATACTTAGTGTAAATGTAGAGCCGCCGACCATTGCAAGTAATGCGAATATAAGAAAAATTTGATAGGCGAAATGCTCTTCTGGAAATAATAACAATCCACCTAAGCCCCAAATTACACCCGCACTTGCACTGCCAATGATTAAAAAATTACTAAAGCGTTTAAGGTTTTCTTGATTGCTGCTTCGCTTATAGTCAAGGTAAAAAAGGCTACGTACTAAGAGCATCGCTACCATCAGACCGCACCAAATGAAGATATTGGAGTAGGGAACGATATTCCAAAACCCAATGGATAAACATAAACAAACAGTTAGGTTGATAAGAACCAACGATGTCATAGATTGAAAAAGTAGGCTTACTTGTTCAACTAGAATTTTTTTCTCAATCGTTTGACTTTTACTTATATTCACGAGTTCTGGGTAATTTTTTATTCTATTTGGAAGAAACTTATAGTCTCATAAATAACATTTAGAGTCACTGTGTTAATTTCAATACCAGACTAATGTCTGTAGTTCATACAGACCTATGTTCACTACTGAATTTTTCCTAGTATTGATATATTGAGTATTGAAACATTAAACGAAACTTAATTTCACAGTTATTCATACCAAATAATTTTAAGGAATATCTATCATGAAAAAAACGTCTATGAATATCGGCACGCAGCTAGGCCTAACGCAGTACTTGCAACTATTAGTACTTGCACTATTATTGCTAATTTTTACAGGCAAAAGTGAAGCAGCAAGAATTTATAATCAGACAAGCGGGGAAGTTAAGGTTTGTACCACAGGCATAATCAGTGGTAGTACCTGTATTAATATTGCCGATGGTGCAAAAAGTAAGTCATTATCTTGGAAGCATACCACCGGTCTTAATGTTATGAAAAATAATAAATTACATTGCCGTATGGACTTTGGTTTAAAGGCACAAATACAAGGTGGGAATTATATGCTGATTAAAAATAATACCTGCATAGTGTATAACGCCAGTCATGCATCAATTGCTCATCCGAGCCATTCTGGTTACCCATTGGCTAAAATCACTAATCATACAAATACAACTATTAGTGCAGGTCAGGTTGAATATGCTTCGGTTTTTTGTAAAAACGATAATTTTTCTAATCTCGCGCCTGGTAAAACCTGGTCAGCTAAAAGTAGGGGTGTTTGTTTAATTACTGGCATTAAAAATTTGGTAGCTGTAGACAGTCATGGAAAGGTAGTAACGATAGCGCCTTACAGCTCAACTGGCACGAGTTTTAGCGGTTTTCATTTGGTAGAACGGTTTGGTAAATTAGGATTTTATTCTGATAACGAAGTGAAAACAGGTGCTCTTGATTACCCTAGCGTGAGCTTGAAAAATAACACTGAATTCACCGCGACAGGTACTATTAAATATTTATCTCCATTAGGCATTTCATGTACAAATGATAACTATACTGTAGAGCCTGGAGAAACCATTAAGGGTGATGCTCGAGGTTTATGTTTGATAACCCACATTACGGCTAAGCTTAAGGGTACACCTAAGTATGGTGAAAGTAATAACGTTGTGCGGTATGACTCAAGCGGAACCAGTTATTCAAAATTTCAAATTACCGCTTATGGCGGCTCGTATAAAGTTTTCTCTGAATCTCAGTATAAAGAAGCAACGGATATAACACAGTCAAAAAGTCCTGGTTTTTACTTGGTAAACAAAACTCCGTGGGCGGTTAGTTACCGGTTTAGCCAAGGAGTTGGCTGCACAAATCATGGAATTGTTCCGGCGAGCAGTAATGGAAAGGATGGAATTTATAAAGTGAGCAAAGTTGGTGCTGTATGGTACAAGATGAAATTGCAAGTACAGCCCGACGGCATTGATCCAACAGACAGTTTCAAAGATTGTGCTTTGCCAGTTGCTGAACTTGTTGCTGACGTTGCTTGGTCTGTATTTACTGGTGGCTCAGGTGCAGCCATTAACACCGCTCTCAAAACAAGCGCAACGCTTGCGGCAAAAGAGGCTGCTAAAGAAGCTGCCAAAGTAGCAACGAAAGAAATAATTAAAAAAGCGATTGAAGATTATTCAAAAGAGCAGCTCGGAAAGTTGTTTTCAAAAGGAACAAATGTCGAATTAGAGGGGCAATACGCGGGCTACGATTGGCCATTTCGTTGTAACAAAATGCCTGAATATCATATCACTGGTGGACCCCTTGTATTTGAAGAGAATGGTAAACGTTATTTGAGTCGCGGCAAGCCCTTTACGGTAACTAAAGTGAATACCTGTGGTGATGATATGCAACCAGCTTCTGATAAGCAAGCCGTTGCAGATCAAGGCGTATTTGCAGGTTTAGAATTAGGCGGTATTCAAGCAACAGATGTTGCTGATGTATTTTCGGGTGGCTCAGAGAATGGTGGTATTGAGAATGCATTTATGCATAAGCCGTCAACTTCGATTCATGGGTTTAATAACAAAACCCTAAATAATAAAACTCGTAAAGAGTGTATGAGTGCTTGTGTTAATGAAACTGGATTTATGTGTAAGTCATTCGACTACCACAACAATACAAAACAGTGTGACTTGAGTTCGGCGAGCGGAACACAGAAGCCAAATTCTGGATTGTATGATTACTATGAATTGAAATTTAAGACGCTTAGGAATAATGCAATCTCAGGCCATAATGCGAAAACACTGGGACCTAAAAGTCGATCGGAATGTGTTGAAGAGTGTGCGAATACACCTTGGTGTAAGTCAGTTGAATATAAGAAAGCTAATAAACTGTGCAATCTAAGCAAGGTTTCTGGGCCGCCTAGCGCTTATGGTGAGTTTGATTTATTCATACGAAAATGATGTGCTAGGTATAAATAAATAACATAAGGAAAATTTTACTTAGATTGAAGCCTCTCCGGAGGCTTTTTTCATGGCTTGACTTCGTATAGTCGTCATACTGTATTCAATGATTACTTGCTGGCATTTGTGAGAATATTGATGGCAACATTATAGCTCCAATTATCTCGAAACGTATCGGGTTGCATGGAGTATCATGAACTTGTCTATTAATTGATTCTCGAACTTCTCTATGGCCGTATCTCAATATAAACATCCTTTACGGGCTACCATCATAGGACTCTTTTTTGGGATTATGATTTGGCTATCCTGCCATTTTTTCATAGAGAATGAATCTTTAAGGTCAGCAACGGTAGCGACTGGTCGATTTTCTGGACTATTATTTCTAGTAGTATTTATTGCGAGGCCTTTAGTTAACTTGTTCGGCCCCTTGCATTTTGTTGCTTTATTAAAACAACGGGCAAATTTAGGACTTATACTCGCCGGTAATCATCACGTTCATATGGTCCTTTTAACCATACTGCTAACGAATGAAGGTGACACCATAAAGAATTTCTTGATCAACCCAGGTTTATATATCTATTTTCTGCTTGTGCTAATGAACCTAACGAGTTTTCCAAGCGCAAGAAAAATACTTAAGTTTGCCACGATTAATCGCATTCATTTAATAGGCATATATGTGCTAGCAATCGCTTTTTTCGAAACACTGGTTTTGAGTGTTTTGTTAGGTGAGGAAGGTGGTGTGTTTAGAGTTACTTATTCAGTATTATTTTTCTTGGCTATTAGCATTCGGATAATGGCTAAATTTAGAAATCAAAAAATATCAATGAAAGTAATGTCATGATAATTCTTGATGCATTTTTGCGTTTCTCTGGTGTGGGTATAATACTCTTAACCTCAGTATTAATTCTAAAAGACCTAAAGCACTCATCCAGTGCATTGTATTTGTTCTTGGCGAGTATGAGCATACTTTGTCATTTTTTGGGATTTACTCCTGACATTTTTGCATGGCCAGATTCATTTCGAATGATGTTTCGCTTTTTGGATATATTCCAATTATCCTTTATTTGGTTATTTGCCTTATCCTTATTTGAAAAAACCTTTCGTTTAAAACCTTTTCACATAAGCGTTGTTTTAGTTTACAGTTTCCTTCAATTTTCAGAGCGTTTAGTACAGTTTAATTATCTTAACCCGCTGCCAATAGCATGGGGCTATACGGTTAACATACTGACTCTTGTGTTGGTAGTACATATGATTGCGGTCACGCTTTTAGGGCGTTCTGATGACTTAATTGAAAAACGCAGAAGGTCGCGTTTGTATTTAGTTTTTGTAACGGCTTTTTCGGCAATCACCACGGTGGTATTTGGATCTGTATTATTTAGCCAATACCAACAAACTATTGATGTTATTTGCCTTTGGCCTTCGATCATTTGGGTGAGTTATTGGTTAATCAGTGTCGATGAACATAAATTTGCTTTTGATGATCAGCAGGATAAAACTGACAATAAACTCAGTACACGTGATGTTGATTTACAAGAGAGATTACAACATGAGATGATGCAAAAAAAGGTTTTTTTAGAAAATAATTTATCAATTCAAACCTTAGCTTCAAGATTAGGAGTTAGTGAATATCGCTTACGTGGTTTTATTAATCAAACATTGGGCTATAAAAACTTTAGTACTTACCTTAATGTGTATAGAATTAAAGCAATCAAAGACGCGTTTAATAATATTGATAATGAACATATCCCAATATTGTCCATCGCTATGGCGAATGGCTTCAATTCCTTGTCGCCATTTAATCGTGCCTTTAAAAGTATGCAAGGCATGACGCCTACTGAATTTCGTCGAAAAATCAGAGAGTTAAACTAATCGATAAGGTTTTTCTCATTTTCAATCAGCTTTTTCCCAGTTTCGATAAGAGATAAACAGCCAAAAACATAAGAATACTAGTTTTCAAATAGAGGTAATTCTTATGTTTGGTTCGACTGTAAAAAAAGGGCTTTTGGGCTTGGTTTTAATTCTGACAGTTTTAACATTCTTGTCATTCGTCTGGTTAAATTCTGAAATAAAACAATTTTGGGGTCAAAATACTCAGCTTGTTGAATACTCAAAATTTAGTGCTCCACAAGAAACCATTGTCATAAACAACATCAATGTATTATCTCCGGATGCCACGGAAATGCTTCCCCAGCGTTCGGTGATTATTCGTGATGGGAAAATCAGCTCAGTAAACTCTGAAGCTCAACTTCCAGAAAATGCGGTACTGATTGATGGTCAAGGTAAATATTTAATTCCTGGTTTAATAGATTCACATGTTCATCTCTGGCAAAGCCCTAATGACTTGCTTTTGTATATCGCTAATGGCGTTACAAATGTTAGAGAATTGAATGGTAGTGAAGAACACTTACGTTGGAAAAAAGACATAACTCAAGGCAGAGCTGGGCCTAATTTGTTTGTGACTTCAAGCCGATTAAATAGTACTACCTTGTTTAAAGGTTGGTTTGATGAATGGACCGCTAAAATTTATAGTGTGAATACATTAAATAACGCTGCAGACATAGTTCAGTCGATAGCAGATAGTGGTTATGACGCCATTAAAATTTATACTTTTTTAAATAATTCTGATTTTTTTGCTATTAGTGAAGCGGCTAAAGAAGTGGGTATTCCTGTATTAGGTCACCTTCCTATTGACCTTGGTCTAGATAAATTTTGGAATGCGAATTTAAAAGAACTGGCTCACATTGAAGAACTAGTTAAAGAACTCAATAGAGAGTTTGGTATTTATGATAGTCCCAATGCGGATGAATTTTTAGAGTTTGTACATAGTCGTAGTGCTGATGTAGTTAGCAAGCTTTTACAAAACGATATCGCCGTTGTTTCAACGCTTTGGTTAATGGAAAGTTTTGCAAATCAAAAATCCGATATACATTCATCTTTAGAGAGTGTTGAATTAGCCTATGTTAATCCTGGTATCAGTGAATCTACGCGTCCTTCGATTCGAGTTATGGGGTGGTTGCCAACAGTAAATATATATCGTTTACATGACGATTATCCACAAGATCATTTAGCAGCAAACAGAGTGTATTGGGAAACCTATGCCAAGGCGAATCAAATATTATTAAAAGCGATGGTGGACCAAGACGTTAAGGTAATGGCTGGAACCGACGCAAATGTACCAATCACTGTTCCAGGGTTTTCATTGCATGATGAACTGAAATCATTAACACTTTCTGGTATGTCACCAGCAAAAGCAATATTGTCGGCTACTGCAGTGCCAGCCGAAAGAATGCAAATTAAATCGGGTAAAATTATCCCAGGTTATGATGCGAATTTAGTGTTATTGAATAAAAATCCTTTGCAAAATATTGACAATACTAAAACTATAGACAGCGTGATTGTAAATGGTCGTTTGCATAATAGGCTGCAATTGGATGAGATGCTTAATGCGGTATTAACGGCAAATAATTCAAGCCGGAAAATCGATATTTCAGAGTATTCACATAGGAATCATTAATTACATAAAATAAAAATCTGTTTCGGAGGTCAGAGTACAGTTGTTTCCAAAGTTACTCTGACTATATTTTACTAAAACCTCTCAAAAGTGAAATGCAACACATACTTTAACTACTCTATCATCACTGTTATTAAATTTAGGGGTAAAGTAATGAACAATTTTAAAACTAATGCAACCATCTACTGCATTGTCAGCATAGCCAAATCTCAAACTTGTGGTTTGGATAAGATAACTGGGTCAGAGTGGAGTTGCCCAAATAAGTAGACATATTTATCCTAGACAGTAACTAGAGGAGAATTGTCATGAAACGTAGTAAGTACAGTCCAGAGTTTAAACGTCAGGCCATTAATCTAATGAATAGCGGTGACAAGCCAATCACAGCCATAGAAGATGAATTGGGAGTTAAACGTTCACTGTTTATTCATGGAAGAACCAGTTTAAGGCTGAGGGTATATCGGGTTTTAAAACGGTGGTAGGTCGACCAAAAAAACAAGATACGTCAAAATTAAAGTTGCTAGAAGCCGAGAATAAACGTCTACAAGAAGAGGTTGAGATATTAAAAAAAGCGGCCGCATACTTTGCCAAAGACCTCGTGTAAAGTATGCCTTTATGTAAGATGAAAAAATGTTTTATAGCATCTGTCGTTTATGTGAGGTTTTAAAAGTGTCGAGAAGCGGTTATTACGCATGGACATTACGTAAATCGTCGTTACAGTTGTTAAGGAAACAGCAGTTATTAAGGGATATAGAGCGAATTTATGTTGCAAGTCGTCGCAGTTATGGCTCGCCACGTATACAAGCTCAATTACGTTCTGAACAACACACGATTGGCCGTACGACTGTTGCCCGTTACATGCGAGAGTTGAACCTGCAATCGCAACGAGCGAAGCGTTATAAAACAGTGTATGCAAAGCGGGCTGAACAGGTGTATCGAATACCGAGTAATGTACTAGCACGAGATTTTAGAGCGGTTGGTCCGAACAAAAAATGGGTGAGTGATATTACGTTTATTCGTCACCAACAAGGTTGGATGTTTTTAGCAGTTGTTATAGATTTATATTCACCTGCAGTCGTTGGTTGGGCGATGGACTCAAAATCGACTCAATAACTTGTGTCCGAAGCGTTAGAGATGGCTGTACAGAGTAGAGGACCTAAACCAGGATTGTTATTACATTCAGATCAGGGTTCACAGTACACGAGCCACGCCTATTTAAAACAAGCAAAAGCGTATGGAATGGTGTTAAGTTTGAGTCGCCATGGCAATTGCCAAGATAATGCAGTTGCGGAAAGCTTCTTCCATAGTTTAAAGATTGAGTAGGTACGCAATCGTATTTACAGAAACATTGAAGAAACTAAGCAATCAATTTTTAAGTATATAGAAATGTTTTATAACCGCCAGCGTCTTCATTCAACAAATGGTTACAAATCACCGTTTGTTGATGAGGCTGTAAATGTAGTATACATTAATGTGTCTATTTTTATGGGGCAACACCAGTAATACGAGCTTCTCTCATGAAAAAATGTTTAAAATCAGTGACAATAATAATTTTTTTCTTTTGTATTTCATGTGCAAATAATGGGAACACAATTTCACAAAACACTGATGAAAAAAAAATTACCCTTTTAGAAAGACCAGTCCAAATATCAATGCATGACGCTAAAAAATTTAAAATACTCAGCGAAGTAAGATTAGATGCTGACGGTAAAAACACTGGGCTTTCAGCCTTTGATTTAATTCGAAAGTTTGGTGGTAAAAGAAACATTGAATCACCAGATCTGTATCCAGAGAATCATCCAGAAGTAAAACATATCCTTGAAGACTCAGATGATATTGTTGGAAATCACTTTGTATTTCTTGCTCATCGTGATATTGATCGTGATAGGGATAAAATGCATATTACAGATAGGCAGAGAAACGAGATTAAAGCCTATGACAAATCGAAAAATGAAGTATTAGGCTTCAAAAATGAAACCTTGATATATCAATGGAAGTTCAAGATTAATGACAGCATGGAAGTGTCAAAGAAATTCTCTCACTTCTTTCAATTGAAGGCCAAAGGTGGCACAGACAGTATGCCAATCATTACCATTACAGGAAATGAACGCAGAGGCAAGGATGGCATAGAAGTACGCCATAACGACGGAGAAAAGAAATTTTCAGTGTTAGAGCGAACCGATTGGGAGTATGTTGCTGGCGAGTGGATAGAGGTGTATTGTCGAGTGACTTACGCCGAAACCGGATCAATACGCCTTATCGCTAAACGAATTAACGACGGAAAAATTATTTTCGATATCGATAAATCAGAACTCGATTTGTGGCGAGGCACAGACAGAAAGCATATGGTAAGACCCAAATGGGGCATCTATCGCTCAATTGCCCAGACTGAAAACCTCCGTGTAGATGAAGAAATCGTACGCTTTGCAAATTTTATGGTTAGTAAAGTGATATCTAATTAGTTGCTAAAAATTAATGAGGTTTCGAGTGCAATTATTTATAAATCATTAACTGACGCTATTTGTTTTACAAGCTATATTTCACCCCGATTATCAAGACAAAATTTCCCCGTACCGTGTGCAGCCACCATCAATAAACCCGCCATGATGGCCATATTCTTTATAAAGTTCTGCATCTCATGCATCCTAGTAACACCTTCTTCCATACCCCAAAAATTATGCATATAGATACTAATAACCAGTGTCAGACCAGCTAGTATAAAGGCGGCAAATTTGCCCTTATAACCCACTATTAAAGCTAAGCCAGCACTCAGTTGTATGATGATTGTTAAAGGCAGTAGAACCGAAATAAGCGGCACATCATGAGCTTGCATATAAGCACTCATCATTTCGAAATCAGTGATTTTCTGAATACCAGGAAGAATAAAATACATCCCCAGTAAAAAGCGTCCAAGGAGTGAACAAGCAGTTTGTAGTTGTTGCATGGTGACTTTCCTGTTTATTTTGTGATGTGGTTGATTTACTTTATCATCTAAGTCTATATTTGGCTTGTATAAAAAATCTGATAAAGTGGTACGCTAATTATAGTGTGTCTCGATAAAGTTTTCGCCTCGAGACAGGTTGTTTGAAATTCAGCCGTCTACGTTTGAAAATAGATACTTTAAATTTACTCATTTCACCTTAAAGGTTTAATTTTGATGAAAAAATTCTTTATTTTATTCGCAACTTTGCTGGCATTAGTTACTGTTCCTACACTAACTGCAGAATCGCCGACGCTTACTGGTTTATCCACGAAATATAAGTTAAACGAAGGTTTTGTTGGGCAACTTTATGATTCTGAAAATGATAAATTCTATTTACGCATAGATAATATTGGTCAAGATTTTATTTACCAAACAAGTTTGCCTCAAGGTTTGGGTTCGAATGATATCGGATTAGATAGAGGGCAGCTCCATGCGGTCAGACTCGTTAGCTTTAGGAGAATAGGTAATAATTTGCATCTGGTGCAAAAAAATACCGCGTATCGGGCAGTATCTAATAATAAAGAAGAGTCTGAGTCCGTCGCACAAGCGTTTGCATCGGCAATTTTGTGGGCTTTTCCTATTGTTGATTCAGGAGACAATTGGGTATTAGTCGATGCGAGTGATTTTATACTTCAAGACAGTCATGGGGTTTCCACCCGATTGGCACAAAGCAATCAGGGAAACTTCAGTTTAGATAAGTCGCGTTCAGCAATTTATTTGGAGAGAACCAAGAGCTTTCCTGATAATACAGAAATAGAGGCCAGTGTTACGTTTACAGGCAAAGACCCTGGAAATTTTGTTCGTCAGGCAGCTATAGATCCTAATATCTTATCCTTAAGAATGCATCATAGTTTTATTCGCTTACCTAAAGCAGGCTATAAGCCACGTGTATTTCATCCCAAGAGTGGTTTTTGGATGTTTGGATATTCCGATTATGCACAAGCGATTAATAAGCCAGTTACTCAACGATTCATTCCCCGTCATAGGCTTGAGAAAAAAAATCCTAATGCGGCAGTTAGCGAGGCTGTTGAGCCGATAATTTATTATCTTGATCCGGGTGCACCAGAGCCAGTGAAAACCGCATTAATAACCGGGGGAATGTGGTGGAACCAAGCCTTTGAAGCGATTGGATATAAAGATGCTTTTCAAATTAAAATTTTGCCAGATAACGCTGACCCGATGGATGTTAGATACAACGTTATTCAATGGGTACATCGAGCAACTCGAGGTTGGTCTTATGGATATGGTGTAACAGATCCTCGTAATGGAGAAATTATTAAAGGGCATGTAAGTCTAGGGTCACTACGGGTACGTCAAGATTATTTGATTGCTCAAGGTATGTTATCTCGTTTTGCTGATGTAGAAGATGACCATGAACTTATGGACTTGGCGTTGGCGAGAATTCAACAGTTATCAGCTCATGAAATTGGTCATACTTTAGGACTAGCTCATAATTTTGCAGCCAGTACTTATGATCGCGGCTCTGTTATGGATTATCCACATCCATTATTTGAAATGCAGGGCAGTAAAATTGTTGCCAACAATGCGTATGCAAAAAATATTGGGGTTTGGGACAAAACGGCCATTGCTTATGGCTATCAGACATTTTCTGAAGGACAGGAGTCTACTGAATTAGTTAAAATTCTTGAGAACAACGGTCAGAACGGGTTGTTATTTATTTCGGATCCTGATTCCCGTAGGATCGGTGATGCTCATCCTCAAGCAAGTTTGTGGGATAACGGTAAAAACACCATTAATGAACTAGAAAGAGTGTTTGTTTTAAGGGCAAATGCACTGGCTAAGTTTGGTGACGCAAGTTTACACTCTGACAGACCGCTTTCTGACCTCGAAGAAATACTAATGCCAGTGTTTTATTTTCATCGTTATCAGGCGACGGCAGCGTCTAAATGGATTGGAGGAGTCGATTACGATTACGCAACAAAAAACAGTAATGATTCTTCACGAGTTTTGCCTGCAGATTCTGAACAACAGGAAAAGGCGTTAATGAGTTTAATAAAAACTTTTGATCCAGTTTTTCTTTCTATTGGCAATACACTGACTCAAAAATTGTTTCCAAAAGCCATGGGGTATCAGCGAAGTAGAGAAAGCCTAGTCGGTAACTCTGGTGTGACTTTTGATCCTGTAGCACTGGCGGCCGCGTCGAGTCAACATACACTGTCCTTACTTCTTAACCCATCGCGTTTGGTTCGATTACAGCAGCAAAATTCAGTAGATAGTAAATACCTAGGTATAGCTGATGTGGTTCAGTCTTTGCATGAAAATGTAATTGATAAAAACTACCAAAACACGCAAGCCTTGATTCATCAGACTACTATTGATTTGATCTATTCCAATTACATTAATCTCATTCACAACGCAGACGTCCCAACACATGTGAAGGCGGAAATTTATGGTTTGCTAAAACAGCAAATTTCATACTTAGAGAAAAAGTTGAAAAAGAGAAAAATTTCAGTGAAATATTTTAATTTTTATACTTATCAGCTACAAAGACTTAAGGCCGTTGAACCTAAAAATTTAAAGCAAGAAGAGCAAATTAAATTACCGCAAATGCCACCAGGCTCACCAATTTAATTGTTTAAAATCTTGTTCTCTAAATAGATTTTTAAATATGAATACCTGGTATGCCTAGGGTCAGAGTACAATAAATTAATGCTTAAATCTTTAATCTATTTCTTATTTTTAGTATTCACATTCTCAGTTTCAGCCACTGAGAATGTCGCTGAGCTTGAGCAACAACTCGATAATATTCGACATACTAATACGGTTAGTGCAGCGGTCGTACTAATTGTTGATAAAGATAAAGTATTACTCAATGCTCATCTTGGGAAACCTCATTGGGATAGCACGCAGCTTTTAACTCCTGAACATATGTTTCGCATTGGTTCTATCAGCAAAACCTTTGCAGGGTTATTGGCTTTACGCATGCAAGAACAAGGATTGATTGATATCAACAAACCTTTTACTCACTATGTGAAAAAACCGCTTATTAAAAATACCTTTGATGGTGATATTACACTGGCGCAATTGCTTGAACACACCGCGGGATTACAAGATTTACAAAAATCCGAGTGGGATTACAACGATAAGGTAACACTAAATCTTGAGCAGTCTTTTGCTTTAAAATTGGGTGCGCACACTACCCAGTGGCCATCTGGCTTACATTCATCTTATAGTAATGTAGGTGCAGGCTTATTAGGCTTAGCCTTAGAGAAAGCAGGCGGTAAACCCTATGAAGCCTTAATGGATGAGCATGTTTTTAACCCGCTCGGCTTAAAACTATCTACCTTGTTGTTAACTGACGAAGTTAAAGACCGTTTAATTACTGGTTACAACACTGATGGTAAAACTAAGATCCCATATTGGCATAATATTTATCGTCCATTTGCAGCGATCAACACCGATGCCAGTGATATGACTAAGTTCTTGCAATTGTTTTTAAATTCAGGACTTAAAGGTGGTGAGGTTTTTCTTAGTCCAGCATCACTAGAAAGAATGCAAACTCCACAAACAACTCTTGCTGGTAAGTCTGGATTGAAATACGGTTATGGATTGGGTAATTACCAATGGCAAAAGCAAGGCACCAGTTTTCATGGGCACGGCGGTGATGCTGACGGTTATTTAACACACTTTGGGTATAAGCCTGAAACCGGTCAGGCCTATTTTGTCATGATTAATGCTTTTAAGCATAAACCACTTGGTCAAATGCGAAACCTAATAGAAGCCTATATGATTAAAGATTTACCCAAGCCACATTATCCTAAACGTGAAAAACTATCCAAGGACACATTGCAACAATACGTGGGTGATTACATTCAAGTCACAAAACGTTTTGGACCAATGAGTGTAGCTAATAAAAAACTCAAAGTATTTTTTAAAGGTGGTCAGCTGTATACCCAAGAAAGTAAAAAAAGAGGAAGAGTGCTTTTTGCTGTAAAACATAATGAAGAAAATGTTGATATAGCAAAATCAATGCACTTTCGTCGAACACATCAATCAGTAGCTACACTTGCATTTGTAGAGTATGAAGATGACATATACTTACAAGGTGATATTGGGAATTTTATTCGAGTTTATTGATTTAATTAATAAGGGCGGAGTACAATAAAAAAATGATTAAACTAGGCTCAGAAGTACCAAAAAGAGGAAGCTCATTTACTGCGGCTCTAGGCGGTTTGGTATTAAAGTTAATGGGTTGGAAAATTGAAGGTGAAGTACCTAACCGAGCTCAAATGGTAATAGCCGTTGCTCCACACAGCTCCAACCTAGATTTTGTAGTTGCAATGGGAGTTGTCTTCAGTTTGCGTTTACACGTTTCGTACTTGGGTAAACATACGCTATTCAAATTTCCTTTAGGTCGCCTAATGTATGCCTTAGGTGGAATTCCTGTTGAGCGAGGCTCTGCTCAAGGTTTGGTTGGAAAAATGATTGAGGAGTTTGAAGCGAAACCTAAATTAGTATTAGGTATAGCACCTGAAGGTACACGAGGTAAGGTAAAAAAATGGAAAAAGGGCTTTGCTCTAATTGCTCAAGCCACCAATGTTCCAGTATTACCTGCATTACTCGATTACAAAACAAAAACTGTACGTTTTGAACCTCTGATTACCGATGTAAGTGATGTAAGTAAAACCATTGCTGCTATGCAAGCTTATACTGCAACCGCAACACCGAAGAACCGGTCTGACGAAAACTAAGTAGCGAAAAAAATCTCTATGAAAAATGTCTTTATTCTTCTCTTAATATCATTTCTGCTAACTAGCTGTTCTGCAAAAACTTCTATACCAGACCCTGCCACATCAATGGCAGACTTCTGTAAGAAGTATCCTCGGCCAGCATACATAAATTTAAAACGCATTTCTTATGACAATGAATGGTTTGAGCTCTATCAAGTAGCTGATGGAGTAACTGCAATTTATGAGCCCCATCAATGGCAAGAAGTTATTTCTTATTTAATAGAAGGTAAAACCGAAGCTTTATTATTTGATACAGGTAACGGAATTGCAGACATTAAAAAAGTCGTTGAGTATTTAACTGATAAGCCAATCAAAGTTTTAAATTCACATACCCATTATGATCATGTTGGTGGTAACTACGCATTCGATAATGTCTATGGGCTGGATACATCTTTCACACGCGAGAGACAAAATGGCCATACAAACAGAGATATTGCAATCGAAGCTTCAGAGCAAGCTTTATGCAAGTCATTACCACAAGGTGTAAATGAAAAAAATCATGTAGGCAAAGCTTTCAAAGTTAAACATTTTATTGATGATGCTTATGTATTTGATTTAGGTGAGCGACAATTGGAAGTCATGCTCATACCAGGCCATACTCCTGATGCTATCGCATTAATAGATAGAGATGCCGGTTTAATGTGGACCGGTGATAGCTACTATGCAGGTCCAATTTGGTTGTATGCACCAGAAACTAACTTAAACCAATATTCCCAATCCTTACAAAAACTCGTTAAGGAAATTCCAAATCTCAAAGCTTTGCTGCCTGCTCACAACACACCCTGGGAGAATCCAGAGGTACTAATCAGAGTGCAAAACGGTTTTCAGAGTGTGCTCGCTGGTAAAGCTAAAAAAGAGTCGCAAGGCGATGATATGTTGGAATATAGCTTGCTGAATGAAGACAATTTCTCATTTCTTATGCGTGATGAGCTATTACCTTATTGATGTTAAAATAACCGACTATCTGTTGCTCTTCTCTGTTTGTAATTTAATATATAATAATTTCTTAGTCACATACTAAGTTATATAAAAAATCTCATACAGACTTTCAAGATGTTAACTAATACCTATGGTTTTTCAAGGCAGAAATTATGTTTAAAAAAATCTTAAATTTTATTAAAACGGATAAAGATGAGGTAGTAGATTTCGGAAGTGAATACGAATTGCTGGTTAAAAATGGTCGTATTATCGATTGCTCAAATGAACAAGAGAAATACAATTTTGATCTTAAAATAGGTATTTACCATGATACTTATCGTTATGTAACAGCAGGTTTTAATACGGATACTCAACAGATAAACATTGAACGACTATTCAGTTTGACTAGTTATGCATATCAGCTGATGTTAAAGGAAATTTCAGGTTCGCAATCTATCCAAGAATTTTTAGATAGTATAGATTCTAAAGAGCATAAACGTGAACAACAACTTTATGAAGTTGATAAAATTAGGTTGCCTGGTGGGAAGACAACAGATATTTTCTGTATTAATCTTATGATTCGTCCAACTGAGACATCTTTCTTGGTGATTGGAAAAAGACCTAAAGGCAGGATCACAAGACCTGAACGTATAAAGGCTTTAAAGGATAGTGCCTATAAATGGGAAGACTTTAAGCATCTCTAGTTATGTATTAGCAATAATACGAAAGCAATCAAGAATATTCAAAATCTGTAATGAACAAGCGTCAGATAAAAATTAAAAAATAAGTGGACTCTAATCACATTTAACATGCTGGACAATTTCAGTGATTTCTTAAAAAAATAAATTCACTAAATGTAATATCTATCCCCCTAATCAGTTCTTATTACTTTAAGTAAATCATATTTTAAAAGTAAACTCTATGCTGATTGCATTATTACTCGTCGCAACCCTATTCCTAGCCTATTTTAACGGCGCTAATGATAACTTTAAAGGTGTAGCCACCTTATATGGCAGCGGTACATTAAGTTACAAAAAAGCGATTATTATTGCAACGATTGCTACTTTTGCAGGTTCAATATGTGCCATTTTTCTCGCTCAAGGCTTAGTTAAGAGCTTTTCAGGTAAAGGTTTAGTACCTGCAGATATCGCTGGAAGTCTGGATTTTTTGGTAGCTGTAGGCTTTGGAGCCGGTACTACTGTATTACTGGCCACACGTTTAGGCTTTCCTATCTCTACAACACATAGCTTAGTAGGTGCTTTAGTTGGTGCTGGCTTAATGGCTATTGGCTTGGATGTTAACTTTGCTCAGATGAGCAGTGCGTTTGTAATTCCTTTATTGGTTAGCCCATTCATAGCCTTTGCTTTAGGCGCAATTGTTTATTGGATATTCACAACATTACGAAAGCGCTTTGGATTTTCAAAAGAAAGCTGTGTGTGTATTGGTGAAGCAAAACAATATAAACCGGTTAGCACGTTAACGGCGGCCGAATATTCAGCTTTACAGATGCAAGCTGAGAGTGACGTAGTTAATCCCCAAATAACTATCGCCAATACCAGTGAATGTGTTGATATGTACACCGATAAAGTTTGGGGATTCAATATTCAAAAAATATTAGACCGTATGCATATACTCAGTGGTGCAGCGGTTTCATTTGCTCGTGGTCTAAATGACACCCCAAAAATTGCAGGCTTACTGGTAGCGGCAAAAACTTTAGATATTCGTTATGGGATGGTTGCTATTGCTACGGGAATGGCAATAGGTGGATTATTAAATTCTCGTCGCGTCGCTGAAACTATGAGTTTGAAAATCACTGAAATTAATCATGGACAAGGCTTTTCGGCTAACTTGGTAACAAGCTTTTTAGTGATTGTTGCCAGTAAATTTGGCGTACCGGTTTCTACCACACATGTTTCTGTAGGTTCAATTTTTGGTATAGGTATGGTTAGTAAGAATCAAAACTCCAATGTGGTGATGAGTATTATTCTTTCTTGGGTCATCACTTTGCCTGTCGCTATGTTGTTTAGTGCAACGGTATATTATTTACTTACTTAATGAAAAAATCCTCTCGATATAAGTCGAGAGGATTTTATATATCTAAGCTTATCAAGTTTTGTAATGTTACTAATTTATATTTGTTACTTTAGGAGTGCTAGTGAACGGTTGAATGCCAAACTCAGGATAAACTTCTGACGGATAGTAAAAAACACCATCTTTAGATACCATTGAAATAGTTTTAATCGCTTTCAAATCGACAACAGGATTGCCAGGAACTAAGAAAAAATCAGCGAGTTTGCCTGTTTCAATACTTCCTAGATCATCTCCATATCCTAGGTAATTGGCCATATCGTATGAACCGCGACGGATAACTTCAGCAGGAGACATTCCAAAATCTTGAAATAATTCTAACTCTCTATGTAATTCAAAAGCACCACCAAGATCGGTGCCAGGTACAATTAAAATGCCGCGTTTATGCATCATGGTGAGTGTTTCTACAATCTTCGCATAGGCCATACGATAAGCTTGATCTTCCTCTGGGCCAGACACATTTAAGAATGCTGATTTTGCAGAACGTTGTACGCCAATAGGCATGTTTGTAATATAGTCTTTAACACCTGCCCGAGTTTCGCCATTTCGAGCAGTAAGGCCAAATTCATGGATAACAGTTGTCGGGTCGACGGCGATATTATTGTCGACCATAGCGTTTATGGTTTTTTGTACTTTGGCACTATTAAGGTCAAGACCAGCGAATCGTTGCATACCAGTAATACGGAATAAAGTACGTGTATCTTCTTCCGGCGTAAGTACCCAACCCAACATCACTTGGTTGATATGAGTTATTTCGTCGTATCCAGCTGTAATCATTTCATCAGCGGTTGAAAAAGCCGGTATATGTCCTGCAACACGCATACCGAGCTTATGTGCTTCGGCAGCCATTGCCGGAACCCAATCGCCATTAATAGAGCTGTATATTTTTATTTGATGATAGCCATCACGTTCGGAGTAGTCACGTACTAATTGCACGGCTTCTTCTTGTGTTGAAGCGAGCTCACCAGTAGCATTACTAAATTCGCTCTTGCCTTCAATGAAACCACTTTTAGTAATACGAGGCCCAATTAAAGTATTGTTTTCAATTTTTTCAATTAAAGGTTCAAGTACTTCTATTTCATTACCCATGTCACGCACTGATGTAACCCCAGCTAACACATTAAGGAGTGCATCATTGTCACTCATGTGACCATGCATTTCGTACAGCCCAGGTACTAAAGTGCCACCAGCGCCTTCAATTACAACTTCATTAGATTCACCTTTTGCATTACTGGCTTCGATTGCAGAAATTCGTTTTCCTGTGACAACAACAGATTTTGCTTCAGTTAGAGAAAGTGTTTGTGGATCAAAAATTCGTACATTTCGAATACGCACCGGCTTTTTATACTGATGCGTGACGCGATCTGCTATATCTTCAAATCTGGAAGCATTGAGATCAGCGGCTAGCGTACGCAAGCGGTCATCTTCTTTTTCATAGCCTTCTCGTATCAGAGCAAACCGCGGTGACATAAACGCTAGTAATTTTTGATTTGCATCTATAGCGATATAACTAGGGTCAAGGTCTATTCCAGTAAGTGCATAAACAAAGGTCTCAATACTTTGCTCACCACCAGTTAACGATATTTTTTTGATATTTCGTAATTTTATATTTCCAGCGGGTAGTGCCGCAAGACTTTGGTCAGCATCATTTAGTAAGGCCTTTGCGTATATATAAAGCGCGTAAGGACTGGCATTCTGAGCTATATAAATAGGCTTTGACGAGAAATTAGATTGGCCTTTGCCAGCAGCTGAACTCCAAGTTGCGACATCATTAGTAACTGAGAAATTTTCATTAACCTCATTGCCAAATGTTGTGGCTCCTTGAATGCTCCAGTTTAGTGGAATGCCATTCTCGCTTAATTCTAAAGTTTCTGTACTGTTTGGTCCACGACCATTGTTTTTAAAACCGTAATTAATGCTAAGTTTATTAATACTTGAATTTACGGTCATTGAACCGACTTTGGTCCCACCGAGAAGAACTGAAAAATTTTCGACACTTGAGTTTGTTAACTCTGCTTTAATTTCATCTGATTTAGGCTTATTTTCTGTTGCGCAGGAAAATAACATGGCAACTGCTGCAAGGGCAATGAATTGACGAATCACGATTATGCTCCATTTTTAAGATGCTATAGGATTACATACTTTACGATACCTGTCATGTTAGTTGTTAAATAAATTATTTTTCTTTCTTATAAATTTATCTAATGTTATATTTAGTAATATGTATTATAAAAGCTTGATCCTGAGTTGATAAAAATGACTGAAAACAATTTAGAAATCGCAACCCTAGCCAATGGCTGCTTTTGGTGTACTGAAGCGGTATTTCTACGCCTTAAAGGCGTTAGCCAAGTTAAGTCCGGCTATCTTAATGGGCATATTAAAAACCCTGCTTATAGAGAAGTGTGTTCAGGGATCACAGGTCATGCTGAGGCCATTCAAATTGCCTTTGACCCAACAATTATTTCATACAATGAATTACTCGAAGTATTTTTTGCAACGCATGATCCAACTACTTTAAATAGACAAGGCCATGATGTTGGAACACAGTATCGTTCAGGTATTTTTTATCATTCAGAAGAACAAAAACAACAAGCTGAAGCATTTATAGATTTACTTGATACGGAAAAGGTTTTTGATTCTTTTATAGTGACTGAAGTTACTAAAGCCGATGTTTTTTATGAAGCAGGCGAAGATCACGCTCAGTACTATGATCGAAATCCAACTCAAGGCTATTGCAAGATAGTCATCAATCCTAAAATAGATAAGCTTAATAAGTATTTTAGTGAAAAGTTGAAAAAAATATAAACCCGGTGAGTTTTAGAAGTAGTTCTACTATGAAAATAGTGGAAAAGCCGGAGTCCTAAAATATAATACATTCAACTCATAATTTTATTGATGTTTTCTCTGTATTTATCCCCAATAGGTATTTCAATATCACCTAATTCAATATCCTGCTTAGTCATTGCTGTCACATGTTGCTGATTAACAATATATGAGCGGTGTGTACGTATGAAATTCTCTGGCAAGTCTTGACCAAATGTTGTGATGCTGTCTTTTACAATATGCGTACTTGTTTCGGTGAAAATTTTTATGTAATCCTTCAAGCTTTGTATGTACTTAATATCCTTAAAAGTGATTTTAATGTTTTTTCTTTCAGATCTAACAAAAATATACTCAGAATGGTTTTCTATCACAGGTGAAACGCTTATTGTTGTTTGTACGACACTATTGAGAAATTTTTCAACAGCTTTAAAAAAACGTGCAAAAACTATGGGTTTCAGAAGGTAATCTACAGCATTTAACTCAAAACCATCAAGCGCATAATCTCTGTAAGCTGTGGTAAAAATAACTTTAGGTTTCTTGTTGAGACCTTGATAAAAGTCGGTACCATTTAATAGTGGCATTTCAATATCTAAAAATAATAAATCGATATGCTGTTCATTTATATAACGACTTGCCTCAATAGCACTCGAACAAGAGGCGATAAGTTCAAATTGATCTAATTGTGCAAGATGAGTGGCTATTAGTTCCTGGCCAAGGAGTTCATCATCTACGATTAAGCATTGATAGCGAGTTTTTTTCATTTATTTATTGTTTCTAGACTTAAAACAGCCGTGAAATTGACATCAGTATCAATCAGTTCAAGTGAATAGGCATTTGGATAAAGTAGATCAAGTTGTTTGCGAAGGTTGGCAAGCCCAATTTTATTATTAGAATTAGTTAATTTTTCAATATGTTTAGGTTTAGAGTTTTTGATTTCGAAAATTATTTTTTGTTCTTCTTCTTTAAGATGTATATCGATTTGTGCATGTTTTAGTTCTTGACTTACTCCATGTTTAAAAGCATTTTCAATTAATGTCAGAAAAAGTAATGGAGCGACTTTAGTATTAGCTTCTACTTCATTATGTAGATTAACTTGAAATCTATCTCCGAAACGAAGTTTTTCCAATGCTACATAGTCTTTTATCATAGTGATTTCATCAGATAAAGCTACATAACTTTCATTACAACGATATAGCACGTAATCTAAAATCCCTGAAAGTTTGGCCACTGCTTCAGCAGTTAGTTCAGAGCGTTTGATAGCTAACGCATAAATATTATTCAGTGTATTAAAAATGAAATGTGGGTTGAGTTGATTTTTTAAAGCGCTTAATTCAGCGGCTTGCTTTTGTTCGCGTAACTCTAATAGTGATTGCTGCTTGTGATAATAAGTAATTGCAATTAACAGAGCGGCTGGAAAGAATAGGTGTGGAAACTTTGAAAACAATATGAATTTAATAACATGTGAAAAGCCCATTCTCTGTAATAAAGTGTAATGACTTATGGATTTGTAATATGCGCCATAAGTGTCCGGGTAGGCTGGTTCTAAATAAAAATAGCTAATAAGGATGTTTAATTCTGATGCAATCAATAAAAGAACTAAAAGTCCAAAAATAAAATGAATAATTTTTTTTCTATCAAGAAATTTTGGAACTAAATAGTATATGGCACTATAAGCAACAAATGCTTGTAGCATCGTTACTGTACCTATCCTTTCAATGAATTCTCTTGTCGAACTGAATTGGTACCAATCGGGTCCAATGTTTAATAAAAAAACTATAGCCCAGAAAGAAAAGAAAAATATCTTTTTTACTCGAGATTTTTTGTTGGCTGTGACAGGCATGCGTTATGTGTAAATCATATTTATTAATAAAGATAACTATAACTTAAGTCAGCCTCTATACCTATCGGATATCGACCTGAAGACCAATAAAGTAGACGAATTTGGGCGTTTCATAGACAAATACTTTAATTAGCGTATTACTACGTTTGTCGACAGTTAAGACGTATAGGTCGAGTAAATATTGAAACCCACATTCCCTAATCTATTCTCTGTCGTAATTCCAACACAGAGGTATTTCCAATGCGAGTCTTAACAAATTTACTCTTGGCCATTTTATTGAGTGTAATAACATCTGCATGTGCCAATGCGAGTATGACATCAGATACACGAGATTATCAAACTACAACATCTTTTAACAAGCAAAAAGCGGTATTAATTACTGGTGCAAGCTCAGGTATTGGTAAAGAAATGGCTATAAATCTTGCAGAGAAAGGGTTTTATGTCTACGCAGGAGCTAGAAAACCTAAAGATATTAAAGCACTCAGTGCGATATCAAATATTCAAGGTATTCGTTTAGATGTCACCATTCAATCCGATATTGATGCTGCCGTGGCTACAATCAAAAAAGAAGGCCGAGGTTTATATGGCTTAGTCAATAACGCTGGAGTTTTTTTGTTCGATCCCCTGATTGAAGTTAGTGAACGAGATATGCAATTCATCATGGATGTGAATGTACTTGGTCCCTATCGTGTCACCAAAGCTTTTGCACCGTTTATTATCGAAAGCCAAGGTCGAATTATGACTACCGGCTCGGTTGCTGGCTTAGTGTCAGGACCATTGTTTGGCCCATACAGTATGACTAAACACGCAATGGAAGCATTTACTGAATCTTTAGATGCCGAAATGCAAAAATTTAATGTTGAGGTTGGCATTGTTGAGCCGGGAAACTTTAAATCAAACATTATGAAGAATATGCAACGCCGTATTGAACAACTAGATACTGATGATCGCAATTCACAATATAAAGAAGAAATACGAGGCTTTGCGAGCTTCTCAAAAGAAGATAGATCAATGCATAAGGATGCGAAGCCTGTTGCTGATGCTTTATTGCATTTCCTTTCTTCAGAAAAACCTAAGCGCCGGTATCTCGTTACACCAAATGCACAAGAAGCACAATTTAGTATTGGGCAATCTTTAAAGAGAGTAATTGAAGTTAATCATGATCAGCCATATGAGCAAAACCGTGATGAGCTTGTAAAGCTAATGGATAGCTTACTAACGGATATCAATAAATGAAGCTGTTTGCAAAATCAATACAGACACTCACGCTTATGAAATCTAACGAACAAAAAGCAGCTATTAGTGCATTTGTTATGGTATTTATTTTGATGGCTGTTTATTTTATTCTTCGACCTGTCCGTGATGCTATGGCGAGTGATTGGAGTGATACTGAAGTCAGTATATTGTGGAATATACAGTTTTTTTTAAGTATCGCTATTGTTTCCTTATACAGTTTTTTAATTTCAAAAATACGTTTTAAGCTAGTAGTTCCCTTGGTGTACACAAGTTTTGCCTCAAGTTTTTTTGCTTTCTATTTACTGACTCCGGCATTTTCTGACCCTACGGCATTAGAGAAAAGTTTTTATTTATGGGTGACAGCATTCAGTTTATTAAACCTTTCAGTATTCTGGAGTTTTATGAGTGACACCTTTAATCAAGAGCAGAGTAAAAGGTTGTTTGCCTTTATTGGTGCTGGTGCGAGTGCTGGAGCCATGCTTGGTCCCGCCATTCCAACGCTTTTTGCAGAGCATTTAGGTCTTGAGAATTTAATGTTGATAGCCGCTGTTGGTTTGTTATCAGTCGTTCCATTAGTTTTCTACTTAAACCATTTAAAACAGGCTGAACTGGGTAACTCAGATAAAGAGAGCTCATTAAATAAGACAAATATTGGTGGTAAATGGTGGTCAGGTTTTAGTGATGTAATCCGCAATCGCCATTTACTTGGAATTGCTATATTTATTTTACTTTATGTATTTATCAGTTCATTTGTGTATTTTGAACAGAAAAATTTGTTAGCAGAATTCAGTCGAGCAGATAGGGCGGAAATACTAGGAGGAATTGATTGGATTGTAAATTCGTTAACATTTTTATTCGCTTTTTTAATCACTAGTCGAATAGTGCAGAACATGGGTATGGGCATAACTTTAGCATTGGTCCCAATTGCGCTAGTGATTGGTTTCTTAGCGCTTGCTTTTGCACCAATGATCATAATCTTACTCAGTGTTCAGATAGTGCGTCGTGTAGGAAATTACTCAATTACACGACCAGCACGCGAAATGCTTTTCACAAAGGTGAGTACCGAAGAACGTTTTAAAGCCAAACCTGTGATTGATGTTGTGGTTTATCGCGGCGGAGATGCGGTGAGCAGTTCTTTGTTTGCTGTACTTACCGATGGCCTAGGTTTTGGTTTGGTGGCAGTGTCATTAATCGGTTCTGCAATCGCAGCTATTTGGGCCAGCTTAGGGTTTTCGTTAGGAAAAAAATTCCAAAAAGTAGAAGAAGATAATCCGCAGGCCCAGCAGCTAGAACTTATTCATGTTGATAAAAGTATGTCTTCACAAGCAATAATTTAAATTTATAAAATTTCCCATTAATTAAGGAGTGGAATATGCAGTACATTAAGATCGTTTTAATTAGTTTTTTATTAGTAATAAGTACCCCGAGTTTTGCTGGCGATACCAGTAAAACACCGATCGAGGCTGAAGCTAGAGAGTTTATGGATGAATATTTATCCGTTTATAATCGTAGATTTGGCCATCCAGAGCGTAGTGATGAGTTTAGAGAAGATTTAAAAAAATTAGTACATGATTCTTTATTACTTTCACCGCCAATGTCGCCTCCCCAAGTTCCACCTTCAAAAGATAAATTTGCCGAATCCTTTGAAGGCTTCGTAACAGGTCTAGAAAAAAAGGGTGTGGTACGTTTGCAATGGGAAAATGTGCAACTAAAACAATTGGCTCCCAATAAAGTTTTAGCAAACAATATTGGGCATGGCGTAACTGAATCTGGCGAAGTAGTTTATGAAACTATATCTCTATATCTTTTATATAAGGTTGATGGACAGTGGAAGATTGCTCTATTTAGTCCATATTTACCAGAGAATGCCATAGATATTACTTAAGTTTAATTACCCAAGCTAATATTGGCTAAAGCAAGAGCCTCTTGGATTGCCGAGAGGTTTTTTTATTTATACATCCATTAAGCTGACTTATTAAGTCTTTAAAGACATTATTATTAGCTGATTGCTAGGCATTAAGAATTCTACATTAATACTTTAATGAGATATTGAATTAAAGTCTGAGTAGCTATATTATGTCGGACATTCTTAATTTAAATAAAAATAAAAGGACTTACTAATGAAAATGAAAATACTATATTTAATAATTACCATATTATCAATTAGCTCAATTTCAGCAAATTTAATAAACGATATGCAAGGCTGCCAGGCACTTATTCAACATGTTGAAGGCCTATTAGATGACGCACCAAAAGCCTATGCTAAAGCTGATGTGAAAAACGTTCGTAAAGGTTTATCAGCTTATAACGACTATATTCAAGAAGAAATCGTAACGCCAGGTTTGTCGAAGTTTAATGGTGGCGATAAAAAGAAAGCTAAAGCCATGCAAAAGCAAGTAGATGATTATAAGGCAACAGTAGTTAAAGCTTATGATGGTAAATATAAAGGCAAACTTTATACTGATCATGCGATTTCAATTAATGAATGTGCTAAGAAAGCGGTTCCGACAGGCGATGATTTAGAAGCTTTGAAAACTGCATTAACCACTATGCTTGAGTTAGCTAAGCTTTAATTTTTAGCTAGAAAAGTTAAATAAAAAAGAGCCTTTTGAGGCTCTTTTTTATTTGTATCTAATACTGAGAATGAAAAAAAATACTTTGCCGTCTGGTAAATCTAAACTAATCTCATCATCGACTCTTTTACCTCGTAAAGCTTTTGACATTGGCGAGTCTAAGCTGATATATGAAAGCTTTGGATTAATTTCATCAGCTCCCACAATTCGATGAGTTACTGTTTTACCATCTTCGTCCTCTAACTCTACCCACGCGCCAAAATATACTTTCTCGTTATCAGTTCTAGGCTCAACGATTGTTAATGTTGGGAGTCGTTTTGTTACATAACGGATTCGATAATCAATACCGCCCAATTCTTTTTTGCGGTAGATGTATTCGGCATTTTCAGAGCGATCTCCTTCTGCAGCGGCTTCTGATAAAGCCTTTACTACATCGCGACGACGTAACCAAAGAGCTGTTAATTCCTCTTGTAAGGCTAAATAACCCTCAGGAGTAATGTATGCCGAAGGCAAGATTTGTGGTGGTCGATAACGTCCCATGCTGAATTTAATCTTTGTATAGTGTAAAGAAATACATAATAATAGATTATTGACTGTTTTCCTTGATTAAAAAAGATATGAATATGCTGAGTGGAATAATTTTATTGATAACTGCAATTGTTATAGCAGCGCTTTGGTACTCTCAAACTGGTGAACAAAGACGGCGCAATAAAGAAATAGATAGAATTACAGCGCGCATAAAAGGTGAGAAGTTGGCGGCGCTCAAGGCAAGCGAGAATGTTGACGTAACCATTTTATGGGGTGACATTGTAACTATTTTAGATTCATTGCAGATAGCGTCAAAACATACTGAGGGCGTTCAAGATCTTAAAGACTTAGATTTATTCGTTAATAATGAAAATCTAATAATTAAAAAACAAGGTCAAGAGATTAAAATTAAGGATATTTCACATTTGCAAACCTTAGTAGATACTTATGATTCTGAGATTATAATTGCTAGTTACTTAAATTCATCAGGGCAAACACCTGTAATAGAAACTCTTGAAAAAATATCTGTTGGTAATGTTTATAATTCAAAAAAAGATGTGTATCTGGCGTTTGCGAAAATTGTTTCAAATAACAATGATGCAATTTTTGATGAATTAAGTTTGTACTTTGACAGTCCTGAAAAATATTTTGATAAATTCTATTTCGATTTAACCCAGCGGGGTATTGATAAACTTGCCGATTTGCCTGATGTTATTGTTTTAGTAGATGCTCTAGCAAGACAGAATAAAGTCGTCTATCAAGATTGGAAGACAGAGCTTTATCATTCACTTGAAATGCTTGATGTGATTGTAGATGGGGAATTAATTAAAAGTACTCGTTTCTTAGATTTAGTTAAACAGGCCAAAATATCACTTATAGGTTTATCAGTCTTAGAAGAACAGCAGGGTGACTCTGTGTTTGAGTCAATTAGGGATTCTGGTTATAAATTACTGAGTATTGATGAAAATTCTGATTCCTATGCTTTATTTCTGGTTACTAACAGTGAGCTTAAGCAAATTATTGAATTAAGCAGTTCAGCTGATATCAAACTACATTTTGTTGATAAGAGCTAAATAATTTTCAATACTTGAAATATTTTAGCTCTTAGTTGGGTCTTCAGTGAATCGTATTCACTGAAATATCTATAATGAAAAAATTCCTAAGTTTATTCTTTGTATTAATCACTGTTATTGCTTGCTCAAAGATAGCAACAGAGTCTGCAGAGGCCTTAAAGCCAGTAGATAATTTCCAAATGACGCCTAGTTGGACTTTGACTGATATTGATGGCAAAGAACATAACTTCCCAGAATCAGCCAAAGGTAAAACTACTGTTCTACTGTTTTGGGCAACTTGGTGTCCGTATTGCAAGCGTTTAATGCCGCATCTACAAAGTGCCTTACATCAATATGGCGAAGAACTGAATTTAGAAATTCTTTCCTTTAGTATTCATGAAGATGGCAAGCCAGATGAATATCTCAACGAGAATGGTTACGATTTCACGCTTTTTACTGAAGCTGAGGAAATTGCCAAACTGTATCAAATTAAAGGGACTCCTGGAGTTCTAGTCATTGATGGGGAAGGGCAAATTCGATTTGATCTAAGAGATGTGCCATCAATTAAGATGAAGCCTATTGGCAAAAAACACTGGCAAAAAGCACTGCAAACTGCACCTTATTGGGGTTCAGAATTACGTAAGGCTTTGGATGGTTTGAAATAAGTCTATTATTCTTTATTTTAAAGATCCTGGATCACCGATCTAGTCGTTTCTCAGCCCGGTAGAGGAATTCGTAACTAGAGTATTTATACTCTCTGGAATTGTTTACGGTCTTGAACCTCTTGACTGGGAAACGCAGTGACTTGGTCAAGGGCCTAGCAGCTTAAGGATATATAAGAATAAAATTTAAAGCTAAGTACTAAATTCACCTTTGCTGAAATTTTACTTGACAGCACAAGTACTTTACTAGATACTTGCGTACTCAATTAATAATCAAGTATAAAAATGAACGACATCACTTCTAGTATGCAGCTCGTAATGCAACTGTCTTTAATGCAAACGAAGCTTAATAAACGCATTGATAATGCCCTTTCTTTACATGGAATCAGTTTTACTGAATTTCAGGTTATGCTTAATTTGAGTGTGGCAAGTAATCACACCATGCGACGAATAGAGCTGGCTGAAAGTATTGGACTCACGGCTTCGGGTGTTACACGTATGCTTGCACCAATGGAAAAAATCAGATTAATAGAAAAAGAAAAAAATTCGAGAGATGCCAGAGTGAGTTTGGTTAAATTATCTAACTCGGGTAAAAAAATACTCAAAGACTCTTTAGTAACATTCCAGCAAGCGGCTGACGGCTTCATTGAAAAGCTTACTAAGACTGAAACTCAACAAATGTTGAAACTAAGCCTTAAGCTATGAATTACCAATCTCCATTACAGTATTTCAATTCTGTTGCCGCCTCTGACGGTGGATCATTGCTAATTGATTTAATTGATGCGGCTGATCAGCCTGTGTCTTTATTGCTTGATAGAGCTATAGATTCCAATAATCAAAACGAAATATTTATTAATCATCAGCAAATGCTAACAACTGATAATGTTGAGTTTTGGCTTATTGAGCTTATGCGAATTTATCAAGAAACACGATTTGAGTATGAAGGTGAAAAAAACCTGGTAAACGAATTTATAAAAGTACTTGAGAGTAAATAGTTACTCTCAAGATTTTACTTAATTAGTTTTTGAAATCGCTCATCTAACTTAGTTTGCATTTCAGGCTCAGCACCTGGTAAACAATACCAATCAAGTTTCATTTTCTTCAAGACAGAATTTTTTTCAACTCTGTCTTGACCAAAACCGCCTTTTTGCATACGTTCTAATTGTATTTGCATGCGTTGAGATTTATCTTCTGCAGGGCTATCTAAACCAAGCAGTATCTCTAAATCGATACACATAAGTTTTCTTGTCTCAGTATAGTTAGTTCTATCACTGTCATTTGCTACTTCTAAGCGTTTAGCAAAACGCTTACGCAATTCATTATCACTAATTTCTAAGGCATCCATTTGAGCCTTTAAATCATCAATTTCAACTTGTGAGGCATCTGTAGCTAAAGCTTCATAGTTATTGCACAAAGCCGCTTTTGCAGCAAGATTATCCAGTGCTTGATGTTTTTTGTTTTGTAAAATACGTTCACGTGTTTTATTAAAGTCGCTACAGGCGCGTTGATAATCTTTCTTGATGCCTTCAATAATTCTTTCAGACAGGCCATGGGGCATAGGTGGTAATGCATCATGCTCGGTTTGATATTTAGAAAAACTAGAATCAGCATCAGCAAGATTTTTTGCATTCCTACTTAAATTCTGGATGGCTTTAACAACATCTCTGTAGGGTTTTAATTGCTCATCTTCTTCAGCACGCTTAGCTTTACGTGAATCTTGGATTTTTTCAAATACAGCATCAGCTGATTTTTTAAATTGCTCCCAAGCTTTTTGATCATCTTTACGCTTCGTTATACCAATGTCTTTCCACTGACTCTGAATGGTCTGGAGTTGCTTGAGGGTGTCTTCTTTAACATCTAATTCAAACAAATTATTAGCATTAGTGATTAGTCCTTTCTTAAGTCCCAGATTAACCGTATATACTTCATCAAGTTTTTCATAAACAGAATTTTTCGCTTTACGCAAGCGTTTCCACTGTTTAGTACCAGGTCCTGGCTCAACATCCTTTATCTTCTTCCAGTTATCATCAACTTTACGGATACTATTGAGTGCTTTTTTGCATTCATTGTTATCTTGCCAATTTGTTTGTGAAACTAGAGATTGCATTTCTTTTACAAGTGGTTCACGTTTTTCTAAGTTTGCTTTTCTCGTTGCATGTCGTTGCTTGAAAAACTCATCGCATGGAGCATAGGCAATGTCACCAGCAAGTTTAAATCGTTCCCAGTGTTCGTCTGCACTGTCAGAATGTCCTAGAGCTTTCCAATTTTCTTGTAATTCGGCTATTTTTGCAGCTAATTTATCGGCATTCATAGTGGATTTATTAGCTTTTTGTAGCGCGTCAGGAGATAAGGTTTCCATGGTCTTGCATAGTTCTATAAATTTGGGCGCGGTAGCATAGTCCTTCCAATCAGCCATTTTTTCAACTGCAATGGTGGCCTTTTCTAAACGCTCATCTAAGGACTTTTTGTCTTTGCCAGAGTAGCTATCTGAAAGCTTTATGACTGCGGATAGTTCTCGGCGTGCCTGTGCTAAATCGCCGCGTTTTGTGCTACCTTGTAAACGGTTAATTCGCTGATGTAATTTATCGAGTTTGTCACTAGCTGTTTTATTTTGCTTGTTAATTATATCTGTTAGTTTACTTATTTCCTCTAAGGCAGCTTCTTTAGCTTCTAGTTTAGGGAAACTTTTAGACCAATCTAAATTAGCCAATATACTTCTGTACTGTGTACTCAAATTTTTGAGCGTTTGTGTCTCAGAGTCATTGTTAACTTTTAAGAGTTCTTCACTTAAGGGTTTGCGTAATTCTGTAAAATTCAATACAGAGCTAATAGACTTGCTGGCCATTTCAAAATTCTTCCAAAGTGAACTCTCTGGTTTAATAACTTCTAGACTCTTTATCCAAGCGGCCTTTTCTTGATTAAATGATTTGTCTAATGAGGAATGTTTTTCTAACAATTCATCAATGGAATATTCGGCTATATTCTTACATTCATTTGTCAGGTTAGTTGTAACGGTATTTTGAGTTTCGAGAGCTTGATCAATATTCTCTTGTTTACTGACAGTGGTCTTTGCTTTTTGTAATGCGCTTGTATAACGATCGTTTAGATATTTGTTTGGGGTGAAATCTAATGTATTCCATTCACGTATACATTGTAAGTAACGATCTTTAAATTCGCTTCGCCAGTTAGTATGTGAAGCAAGGTATTCCATTTTATCGCAGAGCGTTTCAGATTTTTCTAAATTTTCTTCATCCTGTTTTTGTTTTGCATGAATTTCATGAAGTTTGATTTTTATCATTTTTTCAGCGTTTTTATCTTTGCCTTTAAGGTTTTTCTTAGCTTTTTCTAATAACTCTTCTTCAGTAATTTTTTCAGCTATAAATAGACGTGTATCACTGTATTCGATGTCAGCAATTAAATCGACTTGTTCACTCAAAGATAGTTTTTCAATTAACTCTAAACGCAATTTTTCATGTGGGCATGATTTTGCAATTGATAAGGTGGTTTCAGAGTGATGTTGGATCAGATTTCTAAATTCTTGTTCAGAAAGTTTGCTTTTAGGGCCGGTTAGTTGACTGAATACTGACATTGCTTTATCGCGAGTTTGGCCATCACTATGGGTTTTAATGACATCAAAAACAATTGCAGGCTCAGTGATTTTTGCTAATGCAGCTTCACGAATACTTAATTCAGTATCGGATTGAACTAAGTTTTTTAAAATCTCTAGGTTCTCTTTCGAGACTTCTTGCATGTCAGTTACAAAGCGCAAACGTTTTTCAGAAGATTTACTCTGCCAAACAGGTTTAAATAAAGCATTTAACATTTAAAAAGCCTATTAAGAATACAATTAATAAAGCATTATTATACTATTTTAGCTAAGTGTGATGTAAGTCGAATAGTACATAGAATAATCAATTGAATATTGCTCTATTTTATTTACCGAATGATAAGCCAAGTTTCGAAGCTCATAATACTCCTCAAGGTACACCAGCACAGCTGATTTTGTAGAATGGGATACAAAAGAAGGCTAGGTTAAATTATAAAAAACTAGTGACTTTAATGATAATGTGGACTATTTTCAGAATAGCTATTAGAGGATTCAAGCTACATCGCATTACTCCAGTGTTAGAATATGACTTCGATAAATAATAAATTAGGAGTTTTGCATGCAATTTAACAAACTCATAGTAGTATTTTTAACAAGTACACTTTTTGCTTGTTCAGCAATGCCGTCGATTCCATTTATGGATAAAGACGAAGTTAAAGAGATAATTAAAATTGATCCGAGTACAGAATTAGCTGCGGTGTTAGCGGCTTCTGATGATGACGCTAAAGCACGATTTCAGTATCGTAACCCAGCTAAGACCTTGGCATTTTTCAAAGTAGAGCCAGGCATGTCAGTAGCTGAAGCGTTACCAGGAGGTGGTTGGTATTCAAAAATACTAGCTAATTATTTAGGTTCAGAGGGTGCCTTACATGGCATTAACTACAATGACGATATGTGGCCACGTTTTGGTTTTTTTGATGCAGAAGGCATTGCCGGACGAATTGCAGCAACTAAAAAATTTCCAGAACAAGTAGCAAGCTTTACTGACAATGGGATAGTTGCTACAGGATTCACATTCGCTACTGTTCCTGATGAATTAGTTGCTAGTGTTGATAGAGTATTATTTATTCGGGCTTTACACAATTTAAGTCGCTTCGAAGAAGACGCAGGCACTTTGACAAATTCTTTATCGGCTGCACATAAAATTTTGAAAGCAGATGGATTAGTTGGTGTTGTGCAACATCGATTACTAGAATCAGCTTCCGATAAGGGTGCCGATGGTAGCCGTGGTTATTTGAAACCATCAGATTTGATTTCGGCCTTTGAAAATGCAGGCTTTCAATTAATTGCAGAGAGTGAAATTAACGCTAATCCTAATGATAGGCCTTCTGAAAGTGATATTGTTTGGCGTTTGCCTCCAACTTTTAATGGCAGTAGTGATAATCCGGAACAAATGGAAAAAATGAAAGCTATTGGTGAATCGAATAGAATGACATTGCTGTTTAAGAAAAAATAGTAATGTAGTTTTTTCAAAATTAACATTCTAAATTTAAAGCCTATGTTTTTGCATAGGCTTTTTTTTATATTGTAGAATGTTAATAATATAATTTCTGAGTGGAAATATTAATGACAAATAAATACAAAATGTATGGTGCAGATTTCTCTTTATATTCAGGTAAAGTTCGTTCTTACTTGATTAAAAAAGGCATTCCTTATGAAGAAGTGCTTTCTACTTTAAAGGTCTATCAGAAATTTATAGTCCCTAGAACTGGGGTTCGTTATATTCCTGTAGTTCAAACCCCAAATGATGTGGTTATTCAAGATACTTCGGTCATTATTGATGAATTAGAAAAACATTTTCCTGATAATCCAATACTCCCGTCAACACCGTTACAAAAATTAATTTCTTTATTACTGGAAGTTTATGGTGATGAGTGGTTGTTGATTTCAGCAATGCATTATCGCTGGTATTTTGAAGAAGATAATTATAGGTTTATTACGGGTAAGTTCGGTGGAATGCTTAAACCGCGTTGGCCTAAATTTTTACAGCGGTTTTTAGGACGAAAAGTTGCAGCACGATTTCAAGGTGCAGTTAAGTTATTAGGTGTGCATGAACATAATCGTGAAGCTGTAGAGAATTCGTATAAGCAACTTTTAAGTGATCTACAAGAACATTTCACGCAACATGATTATTTGTTAGGGAATCAAGCAAGTCTTGCTGATGTTAGCTTTATGGGCCCATTCTTCGCTCATCTATACTCTGATCCTTTTCCAGGAGAAATGATGAAACGTGAGGCACCTGCTGTGGCAGCATGGGTTGAGCGCATGAATACTGCATCACCTCACAAAGGAGGTTTTCTAGAGAATGATGAAATTCCACCTAGTTTACTACCTATTGTTAAGCGTATGGTTACCGAGCATTTACCTGTAATTAAAGATGTTAATAAGCAGCTTAAAACATGGAGAACTAGCAATCCTAATGTAGCCATTCCCCGCTATATTGGAGAACATAGTTTTGCGGTTGAAGGCGTAAATGCCATGAGGAAAATATTCCCCTATACCTTGTGGATGTGGCAGCGACCCTTAGATTTTTATCAGAGTCTTTCTGTTGAAGATAAGCAGTCTATTGATCAGGTAATAAGTAACTTAGGTTTAAAAGAGGCACTGAATACACCAATGCTTAATAGACTAGAGAGAAAAGATAATGTTTTAGTTTTCTCGGCTTAGGCAATTAAATATTTTCTGGGATACCTCGTTTATACGAGGTATTTTTGCGTATAGATAGGCTACAATTGAAACCATGGCAGAAAAGGTATTGCAAGAAATTATTGATAAGTATGATTTAGAAAGTCATTTTTCTAAAATTTCTGATGCGAGTCCATATGTTGTTGAAATTATAAATAAATACTCTACTGAATTCGCTTTATCTCTAGAAAATGGGTTTTGGCTGTCATCAGTTAATTATGAACTACAAGCAAGCACTCCATTACCTTACTTTTCAGACATTTCGAATTCAAACTCCGATAATCAATGTAAGCAAGCGTTAAGAAAGTTTCGTAACTTTCATTCGGCAAGATTGTTATGGCTGGATTTAAATGGCTTACTTGGCTGGCAAGATTTACTTAAGGCACAATCTGACTTAGCTGATTTGTGTACTCAAGCTGCACTTAATTATTTAGAGGATGACTTCGCAGAAAAATATCAACAGCCTAGATACGCTGATGAAAGCTCTATGCAGCTGAGTGTTATTGCAATGGGAAAGTGGGGAGGTAAAGAACTTAATTTCTCCTCAGATATCGACTTTATATTGCTCTATGGCGAGAACGCCGAGGTTCTAGGTAAGGAAGGGCGAAGAGATATTGAAACTCATCAATATTTTATTAAACTTTCACAACGATTAATTCGTTTGCTGGATGATAAAACAGCTGATGGTTTTGTATATCGCTGTGATACACGTTTACGACCGTTTGGTGAGTCAGGGCCTTTAGTAGTGAGCATTTCTGCCTTAGAACAGTATCTTACTCAGCATGGACGTGAATGGGAACGTTATGCGTATTTAAAAGCTCGTTGCGTAACTGGTGATGAAATAGTGCGCAATGAGTTTAAAGAGTTGCGTAGACCTTTTGTATATAGGCGTTATTTAGATTTTGGTGTATTTGCTAAGTTGCGTGATATGCATGCCCAAATTGCTGAGCAAGTACGTAAAAAAGAATTTAAAGATAATTTAAAGCTTGGACGAGGAGGGATTCGTGAATGCGAGTTTTTAATTCAAGCGATGCAACTGCTTAGAGGCGGTCGTGTAAAATCATTACAACAAGAAAACTTTTATTCGGCTTATCAAGCATTACAAAAACTGAAAATTTGGACGGATAATAATTCGGATTTGATGAATGCATACATTTATTTAAGGCTTCTAGAAAACCGCTTGCAGGCATTGCATCAACAACAAATACATGAACTTCCAAATAATAGTGATGACAAAGAAGCTTTAATTGCAGCAATGCAAGCAAGCTCTTGGGAGGCATTGTTAAGCACACTTAACTTACATAGGGCGCGCGTCGTTTCACTATTCGATGAACATATGTCATTGTTAAATTTGAGTAGCGACGATTCTGAAAATAAGATTAGCGCTGAGAGTTTGCTAACTAGATTGGAAAAATATTCTTCTGTTATATATGGGGATTTTAAAGATTTATTTAAATCTCGTTACTATGCAAATTTAAATGAAAGCACTCAAAAAACTTTAGATAGTTTGATTAGTTTATTTTTAGATGAGATTGAATTGCATGATGAAAACAATACTGCAGAAATTGAAACGGCTAGTAGCAATTTTTTAAAAATTATTCGAGCTATTGGTAAGAGGGCAGTTTATTACTCTCTGTTAGTTGAAAGACCAGCGGCATTAAAACACTTGCTTGAAGTGAGTTTTGTTAGTGATTATCTCTGTACGCAAATAGCCCAACGCCCCATTCTTCTTGATGAACTTCTCGATGCTCGTATCTTTAGTGCTGCACCTAGTGCGAATGATGTGCAAAGTGCTACGCAAAGAGTTTGCGAAAATGCAAAAAATACAGAAAGTGATCAATTTGTGAATGATTTGGTTGTACATAAGCATGTACAAAGTTTTCGTGTTGCTACCGCTGAAATTTTTAAAAACTTACCTTTGATGAAAGTCAGTGATCGTTTAAGTGATTTGGCTGAAAATATTTTAAGTGCTGTAGTACAACGTGTACTGAAAGAAACCTTAGATAAATTCTCTCTACCTGAAATGACAATTGAACAAAGTGGTTTTGCAGTTCTTGCTTATGGAAAGCTTGGTGGTTTAGAACTTAGTTATACATCTGATTTAGATATCGTATTTTTATACGATAGTTCTGAATTGCTTGTGAATAATCCACAGATACAAGATAAGTCAGTAATTAATAAATTTTATACTCGTTTAGTGCAACAGTGTTTACGCTATCTTAACATGCCAACTAGCATGGGGCGTTTATATGAGATTGATACGCGTTTACGACCAAGTGGAAAGTCAGGTTTTTTAATCAGTTCAATACAGGCATTTCAAACATATCAAGAAAGTGAAGCGTGGGTGTGGGAGCATCAAGCATTAACGCGCGCTAGAGTCGTTTTAGGTTCATCAAGTCTAGCTAAAAAAATTAATCGCATTCGTCTGGATGTGCTCACTACAACGATTGACTACGCTTCATTGGAACTTGAAATCCTAAATATGCGGGCACGTATGCAGGCACAATTTGAGTCTAAAAATGCAAATTTATCTGAATTTCATTTAAAGCATTCATCTGGTGGAATGATCGATATTGAATTTTTAGTGCAATATTTAGTACTTAAACACGGTAAACAATTTCCTGAAGTACTGACTTATTCAGATAATATCCGACAATTAGAATCTTTGACTGAATGCGGAGTTTTGAAAAATTCAGATTCTCAGGAATTAATTACCTCTTATATAAACTTACGCGAACAGGTGCATTTGCTTAGTTTGCAATCAAAAGAACCATTAATTGCTCATTCTGCTATTGAGTTTACCCAGCAAATAGTACGGCGTTATTGGGAAAGCTACTTTAAGAAGATTGATTAGCAAATTCAAGTTGCCCTTAGGTATAATTCACTTAAAATAAATTATTGAATTTCTTCCAACATTTTGGGTATTGATATGTCAGACAAACAAACACAGAGTGTTTCTAAAGCTCTTGAAACACCAAATTCACAAAGTGAGTACACGGTAATTGCTTCTGATTTACCTTTGCATTGTCCAACACCAGCTATGAGTAAGTGGAATTCGCATCCAAAAGTGTTTATTCCTGTTGAAGATGCAGGTGAGGCTATCTGTCCGTATTGCGGTGCGCTTTATCGCTTAGAGAAATAGATAAGGGAAAATGTGGGGCTTTCTCTTTTTATATAGCTGAATATTATTTAAAGGCTAATTAATATGGCAAAACGTAGAGTATTAACTTTTGGAACTTTTGATGTTTTGCACATGGGACATATCAACATTCTTAAGCGAGCTAAAAAAGAAGGTGATTATTTAATTGTTGGTGTGTCATCTGACGAACTTAATTTTTCTAAAAAAAATCGTAATCCCGTATATTCTTTTAAGCATCGTAAAAAACTTATTAAATCTATAAAGTATGTGGATAAAGTTTTTAAGGAAAAATCTTTAGAGCTTAAGGATGAATACATTAAAAAATTTAAAGCTGATGTATTAATTATGGGTGACGACTGGAAAGGTAAGTTTGATCACTTTAAAAATTTATGCGAAGTGATTTATTTACCGAGAACCCCATCTATCTCCACTTCGGAAATAATCGAAATAGTAAAACAACGAGATTAAATACCAATGCGTAGTATTTTATTTTGTAATCTTCCTTATGCCTTTGCTATGCTCAAACCTATAGCCGATGAGCTTAAGAGTAGAGGTTTTGAATATATATGGTATTTACCTCCTGAAATTGATTCAAGTGTTCTATCAGAGAATGAAATACATACTCAATCTATTCAAGATCTATACGACTATAAAGCAGAGGCTATTTTTGTTCCAGGAAACGACGTTCCTTGGTATCTTTCAGGTGTAAAAATTCAAATATTTCATGGCTTGGCTGGTGAGAAAAAAGGTCACTTTAGAATTCGCGATTATTTTGATCTTTATCTCACACAAGGTCCTTATTTTACTGAAAAATTCAATCAGTTAGCAAAACAGCATGAAAACTTTAAGGTTATTGAGACTGGCTGGGCAAAGCTAGATTTATTGTTTTCTGAAATAGATGACATGACTTATATTAAGAAAATTTTTCCTGAATATAAGCGTGAAAAAATATTGCTTTATGCGCCTACATTTTCACCTTCTTTGTGTTCGGCACATGAGGTGAAAAATGAATTGAAAGAATTGTCGGACAGCTCTGATATTAAAGTATTAATAAAGTTCCATGACAAGATGGATGAAAGTGTAATTATTGAATACCAACAATTAGAAAATAAAAGTTTTAGAATCTCGAATGAAAAAAATATTATAAAATTAATGCAGATTTCTGATGCGATGTTGAGTGATACGTCATCTGTTGTGTATGAGTTTTTACTGTTAAATAAGCCAGTGTTTACTTATAAGTCGACTGCAGACAAATCATACTGGTATAACTCGAATGATGTAGTAGGCTTATTTGAAAATATAAAAAAAGAATTTCGTAGTAATTTTGATGGGATTGAAACTCATCAATTCATTATGTCTTATCATCCTTATCATGATGGCTTATCGGCAAAACGTAATGTGGATGCAGCCCAAGACTATATTGTTGAAAATGGTGTTCCTCAGCAACGTAAATTATCTTTACATCGAAAATTAAAATTATATAGAAAGTATAAATACTTACCATCTTTTAAAGATTGGTTTTAGACTCAATTAACTCAATTTTATTGATGACATCAGCAACTGAAATTAAACTCATCACTTCAGAATTTCTTACACGCTGTCCCCATTTCACTTCAGAAACACTTTTATTTAGAAATTTACTCAGAGCTTCAGGGTATTTATTTACCACTAGATGTTGATGATGATATGGTCCTGTACGAAGTGGATTAGAACTTGCGTAGAGACCAACACAAGATGTGCTTGCAGAATTAGCCATATGGATTGGACCGGAATCAGGAGCAATCACGATATCAACTGCTGAAATTAGGGCGTAGAGTTGTTTAAGTGATGTTTTTCCAATCAGGTTGTTTATACTATCATTAGAGCATATTTTTGAAATACCTTGTCCATAGAGTGCTTCTTTGTCACTAGGGCCGCCAGTTAGAATTATCTGATAACCTTTCGCTATTAATTGTGAACTGAGTTCAGAAAAATTTTCAACTGACCAATTACGAAAATTATTTTTACGCTCACTACTACAAGGACTGATTAGTGCCGTTTTATTGCTATTGATAATTGATTCTGCAAAATAACGATCTTTTTCACTTAGTGGAACATTCCAAGTGTGAATTTGGTGTTTAATTCCTAAGGCCTTGGTAAAACCAAATAAGCCATTCATTACATGACTATTTGGTTCAGATTGAATCCGTTGTTGACTGAATAGCCATTGAAAATCTTTAGCCCGCTCTTTATCAAAGCCAATTTTATATGTTGCTTTGATGTGTCGAGAAGCTAGGCTTGCTCGTAAAGCTGCTTGCATCATCAGTAAAACATCAAATTCACGATTCATTAAATCTTGTTTTAATTGCGTATAAGCTTTGCTTCTAAGGCTTTTATCAAAGATAATGAACTCTACATTAGGGATATCAGCAAAAAGAGAGGCTTCAAGCTTACCTATTATCCAAGTTATCTTGCACTTAGGCCAAGTGGCTTGCAAAGTTCTTAAAATAGGTAGGGTGTGACAAACATCGCCAATTGCTGATAGGCGAAAAATACAGATTGATTTGGGCGGCTTTGTTAAGAACGACATTTTATGAGTGAATACCGACAAGAAATTAAACTAGAAGATGGAAAGACTATGGTCATGCTATACGATTCTGTATTGCAGGGCAAAGTCTTAGCTGAATATTTTTCTGAGGAATTTTGGAAGCAATTTCCAGAAACCCAAATATTAGCAAAAGGACGCTCTGCAACTTACTGTGTAAATGCTCCTGATCAGCATCCATGGGTATTGCGACAATATCGTCGCGGTGGTTTACTTGGCAAATTTATTAAGCAGAGTTATTGGTTTACTAAAAATAGTGAAGTGCGATCAATTGCAGAATATCGAAATAATTCACAACTTTATAAATTAAATTTGCCAGTGGCAAAACCTATTGCGGCAATGTATGTGAAAAATAAATTCACATATTCAGCGGCAATTTTGACACAATATATTCCTAACACACAGACCTTAAGTGCTTTATTAGACCCAGATAAAAAAATTAATTGGCAGGCTGTTGCGTTTGCCATTTATCAAGTTCATCATGCGGGATTATTACATAGCGATTTGAATGCTCATAACATATTAATTGGAGAAGATTTTCAAGTCACAGTTATCGACCTTGATAAATCTAGGCTTGTGCCAGGTATTAACTTAGGCGCGCAGCACCGCGAAATTCTTCAGCGATTGAGGCGATCATTGGAAAAAGTTTCACGACGTACGCCAGATCAGCAACAAAATGACTGGACTGAATTGATTTATGAATATAGAAATTTACATAAAAGTACAGTAGATTAAATGTTTTTATACACATCTTCATATTCTGGTGGAAGGTTTTTAAAACGTTTATGTAGCCAGTAGTAATGACTTGGTTGTTTGAGAATTAGTGTTTCAAATAATTGATTAATTCGATTTACATCTTGTAAATCTTCGCCACTTGGGAAATTTTTGAATTCAGGTAATATTTCTAAATCATAGCCTTTACCATCTGCGCGGCGATACTGGACGTATGGTACTACGCTGGCACCAGTCATTTTTGCTAAACGTGCTGTGCCAGGGTTAGTAGGAGCTGGTTGCCCAAAAAACTCAGCCATAACAAAATTTTTTCGTGTGAAATTTTGATCAGGTGCATACCAAACAATATTATTCTTTTTGAGACGTTTAAGCATCTCTCTAATATTGGTTTTTACAATCGTATTATTGGTGTAGTTATCTCGTTTTGATTTTACAAATTTTTCAAGAAACTCAGATTTATGTTTTCGGTAGACGGCATCTACTTTTTTTTCAAAGGCAATCAGACGGCCACCCATTTCCAAAGTAGTAAAATGTGCGCTTAATAGAATGACGCCTTTTTCTTTCTTAAGTGCAGAATGTAAATTTTCAGAACCGGTGATATGAAAAAGTGGTTGGATACGCTTCTCGCTCCAAAACCAACAGATTGCGAGTTCAAATATTGCCATACCCATTGCAGAAAAATGTTTTTTTAGAATTTTCACTTGAGAATCTGAGCTTAAATCAGATAAACAGAGTGAAATATTGACTGCAGCAATTTTACGCCTTTTACCAGCGAGATAATACAGTATGAATCCAAAAAATTTACCCAAAGCCATTAATGTTGAGTAGGGTAAAAAACTTAGTATCCAAAGAATACTAACCCCAAGCCGAGCAGCAGAATTGCGTAAAAGTTGTGACAAGAAAATTATCCACCTTCTAAAGACCACTATTGTAATTCTTTCTTTGTATATACGACAAGCTTGTTGTAATTATGATGTGTAGAAAAAAATATCAAAAATTTCAATGTGCTACCATATGTGTATTAAAAACTAGAAATTTACCCTATGAGCATTCAAGTTCCTGATTTTTCAAAAGCGCATGTTTTAGTGGTCGGTGATGTGATGTTAGATCGCTATTGGTCAGGGCCAACTGGCCGAATTTCGCCTGAAGCGCCGGTTCCCATTGTTAATGTAAAACATACCGAAGATCGTTTAGGTGGCGCTGCAAATGTGGCAGCTAATATTAAAGCTCTTGGCGCACAAGTAGGGCTATTAGGCTTGCTTGGTGATGATCTTGTGGCTGACAGTATTGAGACTGTTCTTACTTCACTAGATATTCAATCTCATTGTGAACGTGTAGCTGAAATTGAAAGCATTACTAAACTCAGGGTTTTAAGTCAAAATCAGCAGATATTACGCTGTGATTTTGAGAAGAAAATTCCAGAAGAATTTTGTGAACCTTTAAAGCATAAGCTTGAGTCAATTTTAAAAAATTATAATGTGATTGTATTTTCTGACTACGCGAAAGGTAGTTTGCAACAAGTTGAAGAGCTTATCCAAATTGCTAAAACAGAAAACAAAATAGTGATTGTTGATCCTAAAGGCAAAGATTTTACGCGCTATAAAAATGCTGATGTAATTACTCCTAATCAAAAAGAATTTGAGCAAATATCTGGTATTTCAAATTCAATGGATATTTTTATAACTAAAGCTAAGCAGTTGCGTGAGCAAATTAAGGTGGATCACTTACTTATTACTCGTGGTGAGCACGGTATGTTTTTGCAGTCAGATAAGTCTAGTTATCAGGTTCAGGCAGTTGCACGTGATGTACATGATGTTACAGGTGCAGGCGATACAGTTGTTGCAATTTTAGCTGCGTGTTTAGCTGCTGGAGAAAATATACAAAACTCAGTTGATTTAGCTAATCAAGCTGCTGGTGTTGTGGTTGCTAAAGTTGGAACATCAACGGTTACGGTACATGAGTTAAGACATGCTTTGCATTCTCAAGGAATTGGTGGCCGTGCGTTGCAAAGCAAAGAACAATTACAGCAACTACTCCAATCATTAAAAGAACAAAACAAAAAGGTAGTTATGACTAATGGCTGCTTTGATATCTTACATGCTGGTCATATAGCCTTTTTAGAAGAGGCTCGTGCACAGGGTAACTTTCTATTAGTTGCAGTGAATGATGATGCGTCGGTGAGTCGTTTAAAAGGTCCTGAAAGGCCAGTTAATAAGCTAGATGACCGTATGGCAGTATTAGCAGCATTATCCTCAATAGATTGGGTTTTACCTTTTTCTGAAGATACCCCGCAAAACTTAATCGCTCATTTATTGCCAAATGTTTTGGTTAAAGGTGGTGATTATAAAATTGCTGATATAGCTGGTGGAAAAGAAGTAATAGCGGCTGGTGGTGACGTAAGAATTTTAAGCTTTCATGAAGGTCGTTCAACCACGCGAATTATTAATAAAATAAAAAAACAAAATTAATATGCACTATCTATTAGTTTTTTTATCTTACTTACTTTTACCTCTAATGGTTATCGCGATGATTTGGCGAGGTTTTAAAACTCGTGCTTATTGGCAACGATTTTCTGAGCGTTTTGGTATTTATAAGACTCCAAAATTAAATAATTCTATTTGGATACATGCGGTTTCAGTTGGAGAAGTACAGGCTGCGGTACCTTTAGTTAAACGCTTACAGCATATTTATCCGCATGAAACTATTGTTGTCACTACGCAAACTCCAACTGGATCCGAACGTGTACAAAAATTATTTTCTGACACGGTTGTACATACTTATGTACCTTACGATGCTCCTTTTATTGTACGACGATTTATCAAGCATATGCAACCACGCTTGGCTATTATCATGGAAACAGAAATATGGCCTCATTTGTATGCACAATGTTCCAAAAATTCTATTCCTATCGTGATGGCCAGTGCACGTATTTCACCACGTTCAATAGAAAGTTATGAACGCTTTAAGTTTTTATTTAAATCTACTCTTAATCATGTTCAATTGATTGCAGCGCAAACTAGTCGTGATGCAGAACGTTTTTTAAGTTTAGGAGCAGAGCCTAAACGTGTAAGAGTAATTGGAAATTTGAAATTTGATTTTATGTTTGTGCCTAGTAACCTCCAAGAAAAAGGCCAAGAGTATTATCAAAACCACCTTACTGGGCGCCCTGTTTGGATTGCTGCCAGTACCCATGATGGTGAAGAAGATACTGTTCTAGATGTTCATAATAAATTATTGAAAACGTTCCCAAATATACTTTTAATACTTGCTCCACGTCATCCCGAACGAAGTGCACACGTCATTAACCTAATCGAAAATAAGGGTTTAAATTTTTGTAGACGCAGTTTGCAAGAGTTTCCTGTTGAAGAAACACAGGTAGTATTGATTGACACATTGGGAGAATTACCTATGTTTTATGCCGCTTCCCAAGTAGCGTTTGTTGGAGGTAGTTTAGTACCTATAGGCGGGCATAATTTACTAGAACCAGCAGCACTATCCATACCTATTTTAGTTGGACCGCATACATTTAATGCACCAGAAATTTCTGAAATGTTAGAAGAAGTAGGTGCACTAGAGGGCGTAGTTACACAAAGCGATTTTCAAACAGCTATAACTTCTTTATTAAAAGATCCTGCGCTCGCTAAATTGGCTGGGGGCGCGGGCAAAGAAGTTGTAGCTGAAAATTTTGGTGCACTGGATAAGCTCTTAGTTGAAATAGATATTATTCTTAATTTATAAACAGCTAATAAGAGCTAATGCTCTATTCGAGTAGAGAGTTGATTTCATTTATGTCAACTTGACTCAATGTTCCAGCAGCACGTTTTAAATTTAATAAATTAGATAAATAATCATAACGGCTTTGCGAATAGTTACGTTCGGAATCTAATAGAGTTCGGCGTGAATTGAGAACATCAACAGTGGTGCGAGTACCTACTTCAAACCCTTTTTCTGTCGCTTGCAATGCAGTTTGTGATGAACGCACTGCTTGCTTAAGTGCGCGAATTTTTGAAATATTTGACAGCACACTTAAATAGGCATCACGTGTTGCTCGTTCTGTCTCTCGAGTAATTCGCTCTACGCGTTCTTTAGATGCGCGATGTTGATAAACTGCTTGACGAGTTAAAGAACTGGTTCGTCCACCTGAATAAATTGGAACATTCAATTGCACGCCAAATGTAGTTGAATTGCCTGAACCCGTACTTGAAATGTCACGAATAAAATCGTCACGATCAGAATCACTACCTCTACGGTCAAGACTCAAACTTAAGGTTGGGTAGTGTCCAGTCTTCTGGCTATCAATATTGTCACGTGCAATTTCTGCAGACATTCGGGCCGATAGTAAACTTAAATTTTGGTCTAATGATTGATTGACCCAGACTTCTTGAGATGCAGGTGCTGGTGAAGTTAATTCAAAATCATCCTGTGGCCTGGCTAAGTCTTTTATTTGCTGACCAGTAATTTCACGTAAATTTTCTATGGCTAATGCAGAGCGACGTTTGGCATCAATTTCATTGGCAACCGCTTGATCATATGCTGCTTGAGCTTCTTGTACATCAGTAATAGCAACTAGACCGACTTCAAAACGAATATTAGCTTGTTCTAGCTGTCGAGCAATAGCTTCTTTTGAGGCCTGTTCAAAGTCTAAAACGTCTTGAGCGGCTAATACGGCAAAGTAACTTCTGGCGACACGTACAATTAAATCTTGTTTTGAAATTTCAAAATCCAAATTAGATTTAAGTACGTTTTTTTCTGCACTTCTTAAATTAACCCACCGATTCCAATCAAATAGAGATTGTTGTAATTGTACATTCCAAGAATTTGAGCTACTCGATTCATCGTTTGGGCTGCCTTGAGGGAAAAACTCACTCACAGAAATACCACGGGTATCCGTTGTACCATAACTAGTACCAGCTGAAATTTGTGGTAGAAGGCTACTTAAGGCTTGAGTTTTACCCTCATTACTTGCCAAACGATTTGCTTCGGCTTCACGTAATAAAGGATCACTTTGAAGTGCTTGTTGATAAATACTTGAAAGATCGTCCTGCGCAAAGTTGCTTGGCATTACTGTAAAAATCAAGATGGCTGTTAAAGAAATTTGAGCAAAAGTACGTATAGACATGGGAAAGTTCTCAAGAAATAATTAAGTGTTATACATAACTATATCACCATATCACTTGGTGTCAAGTCATCTAATCTCGCTTATTTTTTAGCATTTAGCCTAGGTCAATTTAAGTTGAAGCTCGCACAATCACTTAATAAGTAGCAATATTTGAGTCTATTTCGGTACTCCACGCATTAATTCCGCCTATTAAGTTGCTTATTTGACTAAAACCATTATGGGCCAAAAATTGAGCAACTGATTGACTACGCCCTCCATGATGACACATTAATACTAAATGAGTATCTTTTGGGAGTTCATTTAAGCGTTCAGGGATTTGGTTCATTGGGATATTTAAACTCCCTGAAATATTGGCAAAGGATATTTCCCAAGGTTCCCTAACATCTAGTAAAACTGGCTTGAATTTATTCTCAGGTTGCCAGAGTTCAGCAAAAGCTTTTACATTTAATTGTTTAATTGTATCGTTCATAGATATCAAAAATGAAATGCTGTAGAAGTTTTAACTGGAAATGAGCTAACTTCGGTTTCAAAAATGGCTTCTTCAATCCATTCGTTTTCGCCTATACGTTCAATATGAATGCATTGATTTAATGGGGATAGGCCAGTAAAAACAACAGCACGGCCATTAATTTTTAACGCTTTTTTGAAGTCTTGAGGAATAGTTTTATAAGCGTATTGAGTCACGATCACATCATATTTCTTTTCGCCAGTATTTAATGCTTCATTCCAGGCAAGATGATTTGCTGAGAGATTTTTAAATTCTAGATTTTGACAAGCACTTAAAGCTTCGGTTAATACATCTTCTACAGCGTCGCATACTGTTACGTGTCCGCCTAAATAGGCTAAGCATGCAGTTAAATAGCCGCAGCCAGCACCGATTTGTAGAATTGAGTCATTGTGTAAAATTTGCAACGCTTGAAGAATTTTACCTTGTACAGAAGGCGATGGTAGATTGAAATCCTTACGAATTTGAAAATTTACATCTGCATGGGCAATGTTTTTGTATTTCTCGGGCAAAAATATTTCTCTTGAAATACTTGCCATTGCATCTAGTACGGCAGGATCTAAAACTTCCCAAGCTCGTACTTGTTGTTCAACCATTTGTTCTCTTTGACTTTGCATATCGACTCTGAATTAAGGAATTCTAAAGAATTGCCTATGATTAAAGGGTACTCATTATACCGTTTTTACCAACAAAGTCGGATTTACAGTACTTCATTTTCACGTATTTTAATTATGTTAACTCAATGTCCTGCTCATCACTTTCTATCGAGAAAGTGTCAGTGAAGATTCATAAAATTAAAATGGTTTATTATTAGTCAATAACAAAAATTAGACCCAATATAAGTAAGGAATACCGTAAAATCAGTACACTTAATGAGCGTAATATAATAATCAGGATTAGTAAAAGAGCATGTAAAACTAACGGAATCGTCTAGTGGTTCACGTTTTTAAATAATTTATGCTCAATTAAAAGCTCAAAAGGTGACTCAGTTCAAATATTTATAGTTTCGGGCTTGCTACATTGAAACTAGGAAATTTGACTGAGGGCTATATAAAACACTCTCAGGATTTAGTGTTTAAATTTAGTAACAATGGAGAATTAGTCACTAACAAGATTAACTGACTTTAATCAATCTAGTTTTGTAAAGTGATTATAAAAAGGGTGAGCGGAAAAATTAACAAACCAGAAGATTCGTTACGTCGAATCGACATAGATAACTCGGCCGATATCGTTGGTCGTGATTTGTTGCGTCCGCCACAAATTATTCCTAAAGATAGCCATTTGTCGAATGGTGCTGATAGGAAATCTGATACTGACTTAACCTCCACTTTAAATCGAATGTTGAACTTATTGGATGAAACCAGTAACTCATTGCTTGAACGCGAAGAGATGTTTAGACACTTAGCCGAAACTGTTAATAGTCCAATATGCGTGCAGCATGATATGAAAATATTATTTGCAAACACTGCATTTGCAGATTTACTTGGCATTCCACAAAAACAATTAGTGCAAAGAAACTTAAATGATTTTTTGCATGAAGATGACCACAGTACCGTTCAAAAAGCATTGTCAAAAAATCCTGTCACAGATTCAATATCGCGACGTTATTTAGTTCGTATTATGAATCAATCAGGACGCTTTATACCGCACAGTGCGCATACCCGCTTAGTCACTTATCGTGGATTACAAACTATAATCAGTAGTTTCTCTGATTTATCAATTCGTCAATCACTAAAACATCAAATTGGTCGTGAAAAAGATTTTTCGCGCACCGTTCTTAATAGTTTGAATGTTGGTGTTGTGATTACAGACGTTAAAGGTTTTATCACAGAATATAATGATGAGGCGGCTGAAATTTTAGGCCGTAAAAGTGCTGAAGCTCTTGGTAAGCACGCATCATTAGTAATGCATTTAGTAAACGAAGAAGACCACAGGCCATTGTCTGACCCAGTTTCTCAAGTTCTGCAAACAAAACAAGCGGTATTAAATGTTAAAGATACTCTTTTGCAAAAAAGTGGTATTAATACTTTTGTGCCAGTACAAGTTACCGCAACACCTTTACTGGATGAACGTCGACATCTATTGGGCGCATCAGTTCTACTTCAAGAAGCTTTAAATAGTAGCGCTATTTCGGATAAGCTAACTTATGATGCAACACATGATCCATTAACTAGTTTAATTAATCGCCGTGAATTTGAGCAACGTTTAGGTCAAGCAATGCGTGAATCTATTGCTGGTGAGAAAGTTCACGTTTTGTGTTATCTCGATTTAAATAAATTTAAACCTGTTAACGATAATTCCGGTCACCGAGCTGGTGATGATGTACTACGCCAAGTTTCAGACAAACTTACGGATATTGTTAGAGAAACGGATTCTGTTGGTCGCTTAGGCGGCGATGAATTTGGTGTATTGCTTTATGGTTGTCCGTTAACAAAGGCAAAAGAAATTGCTCAAGAATTATGTGAAACTATTTCTCATCACGTTTTCCGCTGGGAAGAAGAACGTTTTAATATTGGTGTAGCTTGTGGCATGGTAGAAATTAAAGGTGATGTAGATTCTATTGCCGACGTTCTTAATTCAGCAGATACCGCCTGTTACATAGCAAAAGAATTAGGAGGCTCTCGATATCACGTATACACATCAGAAGACTCTCGTGTGGCACGTGATCAAGGTAGTGTTGTTTGGCAACATCGTGTCCAAGAAGCCTTAACGCATAATCGTTTTGAATTGCACGTGCAAAAAATCATGAGCTTACGTTCTTTAAGTGATACGGCTGTGATCAATGCTCGTGCTTCTGTTATGCAAACCACCACTCAAATTCCTGCGTACGAAATTACCGTACGTATGATGGATGAACAAGGCACTCGTTATCGCCCTGAACTTTTCATGCCAGCGGCTAGACGCTTTGGTTTATTGAGTGCAATTGATAGGCTTGTAGTTAAAAATACTTTTCATGCATTATCGCGTGGTTTGATTGGTTTGAAAGAAAATCAATCTTGCAGCATTAACCTTTCAGCTGAAACTTTTTCTGATACGGATTTTCTTAACGCGGTAGTAGAAGGTTTTGATGACTACGGAATTGACCCAAAAAATATTTGTTTCGAAGTACCAGAGCCAGATGTTATTGCTCACTTGGATGAAGCTAAGCGCTTTATTCGTGTATTGAATGATTTAGGTTGCCAGTTTGCATTGGATGATTTTGGTCGAGAATTACAATCATTCACTTATCTTAAACAATTGAATATTCATTTTCTTAAGCTAGATGGTTTTTATGTAAGAACTATTGTCGAAGATGAAGTGAATAGAGCTATGGTTGCTGCAATGATCAAGTTAGCTCACAGCCTTGGCATGAAAGTTATTGCTGAACAAGTTGAGAGTCAGTCTGTGTTAGATATTCTTGGTGAGCTTGGAGCTGATTATGCACAAGGCTTTGTCATTGAACATACGCATTCTCTACCACTTTGATCTAAGCCTTTGGTCTGTTCAGACCTATTTTCGAACTATTATTATTTAGTTATTATCTTTGTCTGTTATCGATCTGTAGGCAATTAAGTTAAATTAATGAATTTAACTTGACAGCATAATTCTGAAATTAATGAACTATTCAGCAATATTCTAAGCCTCAATTTTCGATATCGTATAAGGAACGTTCAAATAACGGTCAACAAGCCTGTTATTTCTCTATGAATAATTGTAAACTCCAAGCTCTTAAAAAATACTAAAATAATATATCAAACTGGGGGATTCAATTTTGGAACCGATCTATCTTATTATTGGTGCGGGTGTGTTGGCTGTAATCTATGGCATCGTCACGCGAGCAGGGCTTATGAAAGCTTCTACTGGCAACGAACGAATGAACGAGATTGCTGGAGCTATTCAAGAAGGTGCAAATGCCTATCTGAATAAACAATATCGTACAATTGCTATCGTTGGTGTTGTGGTTGCTGTTCTTTTAGCACTCCTCTTTAAAAACGCCATTGCCCCGTTTGGTTTTATTCTCGGTGCGGTCCTTTCTGGCGTGGCCGGTTACATTGGTATGCGAGTTTCTGTGCAGGCCAATGTTCGTACTACCGAGGCTTCAAGGAAAAGTTTAGGTGATGGTCTTTCAATTGCTTTTAAATCGGGTGCAATCACTGGCATGCTTGTTGCAGGCCTTGCCTTATTGGGAATCGCAGTTTTTTACTTAATCTTGACAAAAGGTGGCATGGCCAGCGGTGTTAATAAAGATCGACTAATAATTGACGGTCTTATTTCTTTGTCATTAGGTGCTTCACTAATCTCAGTTTTTGCTCGTCTTGGTGGAGGTATTTTCACTAAGGGTGCTGATGTTGGTGGTGACTTGGTCGGAAAAGTAGAAGCTGGTATTCCTGAGGACGATCCACGTAATCCAGCGACTATTGCTGATAATGTAGGCGATAACGTTGGTGATTGTGCAGGTATGGCGGCTGACTTATTTGAAACCTATGTGGTATCCATTGCTGCGACGATGGTGCTCGCTTCTATCCTGTTCAAAGACCATGTGGATCTAGCATCTAATTTGATGATGTATCCAATGGCAATTGGTGCTGCCTGTATCGTGACCTCTATCATAGGGACGTACTTTGTTCGTCTGAGTAAAGGTTCTAGCAATGTGATGGGCGCATTATATAAAGGCTTAATTGTAACTGGTGTTTTGTCAGTTGGTGCTATTTATGGCGTCACACATGCGATGTTAGGTATGGGCGAAATTGCTAATTCGGCAACAGCTGAACAACTCGGTGGTTTCTCGGGTATGAATCTTTTCTGGTGTGGAACCATCGGTCTAATCATTACCGGTCTGATCGTAATGATCACAGAATTCTATACGAGTACAAATTACCGTCCGGTGAAGTCTATTGCTAAGGCCTCTGAGTCTGGACATGGCACAAATGTAATTCAAGGTTTAGCTGTTTCAATGGAAGCAACCGCAATACCTGTACTTATTATTGTTGTAGGGATTATCCTGACTTTCCAATTGGGTGGCCTTTACGGTATAGCAACTGCAGTGACAGCCATGTTAGGAGTGGCTGGTATGATTGTTGCCTTGGATGCATTTGGACCCGTTACAGACAATGCTGGCGGTATTGCCGAAATGGCTCAACTAGATGCTTCTGTTCGTAAAACAACTGATACGCTAGATGCTGTGGGTAACACCACTAAAGCTGTGACTAAGGGTTATGCCATTGGTTCTGCAGGTCTAGGTGCATTGGTTTTATTTGCGGCTTACTACAAAGACGTTGAGTATTTTGCCAGTCAAGCTGGGAATGTATTATCGGGTCTTTCACCTGACTTCAGCCTGACGAATCCATATGTAATCGTAGGTCTCCTGATGGGTGGCCTTCTGCCTTATCTCTTCAGTGCTTGGTCTATGCAGTCAGTAGGACGTGCAGCTGGAGATATTGTTGAGGAAGTGCGACGCCAATTCAAAGCTGACCCAGGAATTATGGAAGGCACATCACGTCCTGACTATGCTCAGGCGGTGAATATTCTGACTAGCGCAGCAATTCGCGAGATGATCAAACCATCCTTGTTACCGATCCTATCTCCGATAGCTTTGTTTATGATTATTTGGTATATCCCAGGTGGAGGTATTGAAAATGCTGTGAATGCCTTGGGTGCTATGCTTCTAGGAGTGATCGTTACTGGGCTATTCGTGGCTCTGTCTATGACTGCCGGTGGAGGTGCTTGGGATAATGCTAAGAAATATATCGAAGATGGTCATCATGGTGGCAAAGGTTCTGATGCTCATCAAGCATCGATAACTGGTGATACAGTTGGTGATCCGTATAAGGATACTGCTGGCCCAGCTGTTAATCCGATGATTAAGATTACAAATATCATCGCTTTATTGCTTCTGGCCATTATCGCTGGATCACACTGATAACAGTTTGGTTTAATAGGTAAAAGAAAAGGGACTCAATGGAGTCCCTTTTTTATTTCTTTTATTTTTAAATTTTAAAATTTTTCTTCAATTTTTTCTTAACCGCAGCGTTTTTCAAAGTTACATATTTAGGTAAACCATTTTTATACGGTGGATAATCTTCACCTTTAATAAGTGGTTCCAAATAAGTTCTGCAAGCCTTAGTAATTCCAAAACCATCTTTAGAAATAAACTTTTTCGGCATCATTTTTTCTTTATTGGCCACTTTACTAAGTTGTGCCGAATCTACTTTCCAGCGATATGGTTTATCAGAAGTACGTTTAATAATAGGCATAACCGCATTATTGCCTTTAATCGCAAGCTCAACTGCGGCTTTACCCATGGCATAAGCTTGATCTACATCTGTTTTTGAAGCAATATGGCGTGCAGCACGTTGTAAATAATCAGCAACTGCATAATGGAATTTATAACCAAGTTTATCTTTGACCATATTAGCCAAAACAGGAGCTACACCCCCCAATTGAGCATGACCAAAAGCATCTTTAGTGGTTGATTCAGCTAAGAAGCGTCCATCTTTATATCTAGCACCTTCTGAGACAACAATTACGCAATAACCATATTTAGTAACGCATTCTTTAACTCGTGCATAAAATGCTTTTGCATTAAACGCTACTTCAGGAAAAAGAATAATGTGTGGAGGCTCAGCGCCACCTTGACCCGCTAAACCACCAGCTGCAGCAATCCAACCTGCATGACGTCCCATTACTTCAAGGATAAATACTTTTGTAGAGGTTGCACACATTGATTGCACATCTAATGCGGCTTCTTTAGTCGAGATGGCTACGTATTTAGCTACTGAACCAAAGCCTGGGCAAGTATCAGTAAATGGTAAATCGTTATCTACGGTTTTTGGTACTCCGACGCAGGTAATTGGATAGCCTAATTTTTTACCAATTTGCGAAACCTTGTGCGCAGTGTCCATGGAGTCGCCACCACCGTTATAAAAAAAGTATCCGATGTCGTGGGCCTTGAATACTTCGATTAAACGCTCGTATTGCGCACGATCTTCTTCTAAACCTTTTAGTTTGTAGCGACATGAACCAAATGCGCCACCTGGAGTGTGACGTAGTCCAGCTATCGCAGAAGCTGATTCTTTACTGGTATCAATTAAGTCTTCGGTAAGGGCGCCAATGATGCCATTGCGACCTGCATAAACTTTATTGATGTGTTTTTTGTGTTTACGTGCGGTTTCGATCAAACCACAAGCCGATGCATTGATGACAGAAGTCACTCCACCAGATTGCGCATAGAAAGCATTTTTACCAGTCATAAGAATTCTCCAAGCTTAATATTTATACAGGAAATTGTTAAAATTTTTGCAAGGATAACGTATTTTTAGCTCTTTTTCTGCTTAGGCTAAAGTTTAAGTTACAAGGCTAGATTCGGGATTGCTTTTGCTTGTTTAACAGGTTAGGGTTATAGCTATTGGTGCGTGTTCTGCGCGCTATTTAAACAATTTAAAAATAAAGTACAGATATGCGAATAGTATTATTAGGCGCGCCAGGATCAGGTAAAGGCACGCAAGCCAAGATTTTACAATCACTCTTAGGATGGTCTCAGATCTCAACAGGTGATTTGTTGCGAGCAGCTGTAAAAGCTGAAACGGAATTGGGTTTACTAGCTAAGGCGGCAATGGATGCAGGCGATTTAGTGACCGATGATATTGTAATCGGTCTAACACGCGAGAAAATTCTTGAGAGTAAAGGAGGTTGTATTTTAGATGGCTTTCCTCGCAACATCTCACAAGCAGAAGCCTTAGAAAACGTTTTAGACGAATTAGACAAACCTTTGGATGAAGCCGTTTTATTAGATATTGATTTTGATGTGTTGCTAAAACGTTTAACCGGTCGTCGAACCTGTAAAGACTGTGGTCAAATGTTTAACGTTTATTTCTCAGCCCCTAAAGAAGAGGGTGTTTGTGATAACTGTTCTGGCGAACTTATGCATCGAGCCGATGATAATGAAGAAACCATTGGCAATCGTTTAAGAGTTTATCAAGAGCAAACGGCGCCACTTATCAAGTTTTATAAAGAGCGAAATAAACTAACTACAATTGATGCTCTTGGTAGCTTAGAAGACGTAACCACAAGAATGTTAGAGGCTTTACGAATTTCTGAATTAGATTAGAGATTAGCTTTTCTTGCCTTTGATTTTACGTCATCCATGTGAAGGCAGGAAAGACGGTAATTTTTGAACTTTAAATAATTAAAAATGCTTGTGATGATTATCACAGGCATTTTTTTTACCATTTTAATTCTTGCCCGCTCCAATGAAAAAATGATCCGGTTTTATCGGCGTTGCAACTATCTATAATGCGTTTAAGTCTTTTTGCGGTTTCTTTAGGTGAGTAAAGACGTTCTGCAGGTAAATTTTTTGTAAACGGCGCTGAGAGCTTGCTGCGAGTAGTGCCAGGATGCAATGCTATGATCGCAGTCATTGGATAACTACGAGATAACTCTACTGAAGTTGTTTTAATTAGCATGTTTAAAGCAGCTTTGGATGCTCTATAACCGTACCAACCGCCTAATTTGTTATCGGTGATACTACCTACCATTGCACTTAGACTAGCAAATACACTGATTTTTTTCTTAGGCAATAATGGTACCAATGTTTTTAAGAGTAGTGCGGGAATAGTTGCATTCACTCTAAAATACTCAGTCAAACTTCTTTCATTTAATTTGGATAAAGATTTTTCTGGTTCAACAATAGAGTTTTGTAATAAGCCAATGCAATTTACAATGACATTGTATTCGGGTGAAATGCCAGACAGAGTCTCATACAGTTCGGGTAAATCCGTTTCCGTATAAGTGGTTTGTACTAATGTAAAATGATGGTTTGCTTGATTTATATCTCTAGCGGTACCAACTACTTGATGCGTAATCGAATATTCTTTGGCAAGCGCTAAGCCAATAGCGCTATTAATGCCAATGATTAATGCGTACGGTTTTATTGAGTTTATTTTTTCAAGAGGAAAGCTAACAACCGTGTTGTTTGTTGCAGTTGTAGAATTATTTTGAGTTATTGGTTTGGATTTTTCGGTCATTACGTTGTTTCTAAATATCTAATTAATAATGCATGACGCCAGTTATCAGCATTGAGAAAATCACTATCACCTCTTACAATTTTCTCTAATGTCTTACGATTAGCGATTACAGTTGGATCAAGTTTTAATTGTTCCGCTTGCGTATTACAAAAAGCTTTAATAGTTTTATAAGCTGCTTTTTCGGTAGCATTGAGCGGTTCAAAACTTTGAGTTGGGTAATTTTGATAGATTTCTAAAGGATTTTCTATTAAATCCGTCACACTTTGTTCATGTTTTTTTAGAACAGACCATTTGTTTTTGAGCAATTTAATTGATTCATTACCCTCGGTTAGGTCCAGGATGGCTTCGTCTGGCAATAACCAACGACGCGGGATATCAGCTTGCATTGCTTGCTCTTCACGCCAAGACGCTAAAGATGCCGCAACAGCAAAATTTTTACCACTTAAGCGTTTAATGCCTTTTACAGAGCGCCATGCCTTTTTTGTTAATTGTGTGTTCTTGTGGTGCTGTATTGCTCGTTGGCAATCGGCATAAAACCAGTTAAGTCTATTGTTGTTTTCAAGTTTTTCTGAAAGAAGTTTCCAGGTCGCACTTAGATGGATTACGTCAGCTAAGGCATAATCAATTTGAGCTTTACTTAAAGGTCTACGTAACCAATCGGTACGAGATTGAGATTTATCTATTTCTAAACCTAACATTAAATCAATAAACTTGGCATAACTGATTTGCGGCTGCTCACCTAAAAGTGCAGCCGCAATTTGTGTGTCGTAAATTGTAAAATCCCAATCTAAGCCAAAAAGTTGATCAAAAATTTCAAAATCCTGGTCGGGCGAGTGCGCCAAACAGAATGGTACCAACTCAAGTTTGTTAACTAGGCTGGACCAGTCAGTGATTTTAGTGGCATCAATACAAATGCTAATTGATTGCTCAGGTGTGTCTTGAGCAATTTGTACAACAGCTGGAATAGCAAAAAAAGTATTTTGTCGCATAAACTCAGTATCAATAGCGATACCAAAATCTGGATTTAACTGGCTACAAAATTGTTCAAGATTTGAAGAGGTAGAAATTAATGCCATATGTCCTGCTTTTTACATTTACTTTACTGCTAGGGCACGTATCATAAGCCATCTACATTGCAGACACACAATTCTCGATTAAAATATGTTCAAAGTACAATAGAAAAAGGCTATAAAGGCATTATGCATATACATATTCTAGGCATAGGTGGCACATTCATGGGTGGTGTTGCGGCTTTGGCACAAGCGGCTGGTCATACTGTAAGTGGTCAGGATCAAAAATTATATCCACCTATGAGCACACAGCTTGAAAACTTAGGTATTCATGTAAACGAATATTCTCCTGATTTTTTACCCAAAGTTGGTGAAGTTGATATGGTGGTGATTGGCAATGTAATGAGTCGTGGAAAACCAGTTGTAGAAGCATTACTCACAAGAAAATTACCATATACCTCCGGCCCACAGTGGCTAGCAGAAAACGTACTTAAGGATAAATGGGTATTAGCAGTTTCAGGAACACATGGAAAAACTACAACGGCTTCAATGTTGGCGTGGATTTTAGAGTACAACGGTTACCGGCCTGGTTTTTTGATTGGCGGCGTGCCATCAAACTTTAAACAAAGCGCACGCCCAACAGATGGGAATTTCTTTGTAGTAGAAGCAGATGAATACGACAGTGCTTTTTTTGATAAGCGCTCTAAGTTTGTGCATTACAAACCTGATACTCTTATTATTAATAATCTAGAGTTTGATCATGCCGATATATTTCCAGATTTAGCCGCCATTCAAAGGCAGTTTCATCATCTTATTCGAACCATACACGCTGACGGAATGATTGTTTATAACGGTTTAGAAGAAAATATCGAAACAGTATTGCAACAAGGTTATTGGACACCAACATCGGCATTTACAGTTTCTGATGAAATTACTAATAAAGGTTGGTCAGTGAAACAAAGAAGTGCCAAGAATTTTTTTGTGTATTTAAATGAAAAAATACAAGGTGAAGTTAGTTGGCAGCAGTTAGGCCAGCATAATGTACAAAATGCGCTGGCGGCTATTGCAGCAGCTCATCACGTTGGCTTGAATGTAGAACACGCCTGTAATGCCTTAGCTTCATTTCAAGGTGTGAAACGAAGGCTTGAGGTTTTGCACACAGATAGTCAGGTAACTTTGTATGATGACTTTGCACACCATCCAACCGCTATTCACTCGACTCTTAGCGGTTTAAAAAATCAATTTCCAAATGATCAACTGATTGCTGTATTTGATCCACATTCCAATACTATGAAACGTGGCGAGCACAACACGGTATTAGCTAAGGCTTTTGAAGCGGCTGATGCTGTTTGGGCATTTCAACATGCTGACTTAAAATGGAAAATTACTGATGTTTTTCAGTCACAGCTATCTAAAACACAGGTATTTACTAAAACCAGAGAGGCTATTCAACTAATAGCTAATCAAATCAGTGATAAGCAGCATTCGCATATTGTTGTTTTGAGTAATGGAAGCTTTGCAGGACTAAGAAAAGATTTATTAGCTAGAATTATTTAGAAATGCGGTGACATTATTGCTAAATAGGAGTATAAATTAGTAAAGATTTAAACGGTTTTTGGTGACTTTTATGAGAAATTATATATTTAATACAATATCCCTTAGTTTGTTGTGTGCATTTTCAGCTTGTAGTACAGCGCCTGTCGAGATTCCTCTTGTAGATTTAAGCATTATTGAAAATGTTAAAGATAGTTTTCCAAAGTTAAGTTCAGAAAAATTTGGAGTAGAGCTTCAGTTTGAATTAGAGGAAGAAGTCCTATCTCTAAGTTCTGAGCAAGAGCAACATTTTATGGGTTACTACAGGGCCCATTCAAATTCAACTAAGCCAGGACATCAACGTCTCTATGAGTATTTACAAGCTTTTGGGGAAGAGTTTGAGTACGGTAATTTAACAACTAACGCAAAGACAACCTTAGATAATTCAACAGGTAATTGTATGTCTTTAGCGGTTTTAACTACAGCCTTAGCTCGAACAGCAGATATTGAAATTAAATACCAGTTAGTGAATAGAGTGCCTGTTTTTCAAGAATATGGCACTGTAGTTTTTAATGCTCAACATATTCGCAGTATTATTTACGAGCCTAAACAAGCCTTAAATACTGGAGTGACGGTATGGAGAAATAAGGCGGTTATTGATTATTACCCAAGTAATAGTAATTTTGTAAGTGGTTCGGTTTCTAAAACTGAATTTGTATCTATGTATTATAGAAACTTAGCCGCCGAAGCGTTGGCTAGAGACGAAAATAATCGTGCCTACTGGTTACTGAAACGTTCATTAGAGATAGAGCCAGAAAATTCAGAGGCAATAAATTCATTGGCCGTTTTGCACCGACGCGTTGGTGAATATGAAATTGCTGAAGAATTGTATAAATATGGCATTAAAAATGCGTTTAAAAAAATAGTATTGTTAAAAAATTACCAAATTCTTTTACTTACCCTAAATAGAAATGCTGATGCAGATAGAATTGCTAAAGAACTAGAAAATTTAGAAGATTTGAATCCGTTTAATTGGCTGTTAGCTGCTAATGATGCCTTTGAAGAAAAGAATTATGTAGTTGCAGTTAAACTCTATAAAAAATCCATTGAACTGGCTCCATACTTACATCAAGGGCACTTTGGAATTGCAAAAACAGAATATCAACGCGGTAACCTTAGAGCATCACGTCTTGCTTTAGAAGAAGCTTTAGAGCAAGCTTTTGATAGAGATTCAAAATCTATTTACGAGGCTAAATTGGCCGTAATGACTAATTCTAGGTTTAATTAAATGAAAGTAAAATTAACTTTAAAACTGTGTCTCAGTATATTCTTTTTAAATATTTTTGCTTGTACAACGACGAATATTAATGTTGTAAGTCAGACAACAATTTCTCCGGACTTAGAGGATTTGCTAGCCTTAAATTCTTTTGAATTTGGGCAGCCATTTTCACCCAAGTCGGAAAGTGAAGTTTTTGAGCTTAACGATTATCAAAAAACTAGTTTTCTAGAATTTTATCTTGCACCTGAAAATGCAATGCATGAAGGTCATGTAAGACTCTATCAGTATCTTTTGAATTTCGGAGATGATTTTTCTTACTCTGATTACACAAAAACAGCAGAATTTACTGAGCAAACGGCTTCTGGAAACTGTATTTCATTAGCTGTGCTTACCACGGCTTATGCAGAACTAGTTAATCTAAATGTGAAATATCAGTTAGTAAAACGTGT
>JAVCKV010277000.1:0-44522 GCA_032274145.1 Herpochondria borealis
GTGCACATTTCATAGTCATTGTGGCAATGACGCCCTACGGTTGCACAGGGCAGAGAGAAGCTCTCTACCCAACGAGCGTTGCTCCGACTCGTATTCCCCAAACTCACTTCTTCCCCGATGATCACAAACTCTCCAGTACTAGAAGAGCTCCAGCGTCTCACCATCCCCCGTCTTTTCCGTTTCAATGTCCACCAGCAACGGTCTTGTACTTATCAACCCCAGCATACTTTTCGACGTCATGCTGCCAAATTCTTCCTTGCTAAATTTTGTGTGACTCATTTGCGGCAACACAAACACAACGCGTCGTTCACCCTCCTGGATAGCAATCCGGTCCTTTCTGGGGAATCTCAAGACACTAGAGGCCTTTGATTTGGTCATTTCCTGCAGCCGTTTGACAAGGTTCAGCATGAGCTCTTCCTCCTCTTCGCTCTCGACTGCTGAACTAGTAATGCGGGCTTGGAGTGTCGTCTCTCTCCAACATGATTCTCCATCTTCATCTTCGACCTTTCGTCGGAATGTTATAAGCGAATTGTTGGCAGCTTCACTTTCGTTACTCCCTCGTCTGCTGTGAAGAGAAAAGTTATGAAAGTCTTCTGTCAGATTGCTTACATTGTCATTGCCAGCATCCTGATCTACATAGACGGAGAATAGGCTCTTGGCATCCACAGTAGCTACATCATCATCATCATGATTGTCGATTTTCGGATCCACAGGGGCGTATTCAAAGTTGGAAGGTGGGGTTGACGATGACGTTGTTCCTGAGCTGGGCGTCAGCAGGAGCATATTGGGGGCATACTGTTTGCTCCGTGATCTTCGAGGAGACAGTTTCAGCTCATCCGCAGCAACATGTTTATCTTCAGGGATTGTGGGAACTGCAGAAAGAAAAGCGAGAGCGTATTTAACATGGGTCAGCCGAGGTCTGGAGCAACAGATACAAGACGATTCTTCACGACAACAAGGGGTTTGTACTGAAGTAGATACACGTACATTTCAAGGATGATCTTCTCAACGAGGATCTCCGCCTTTTCTTCTTTTCACAGTTTGGTTTCCCTTGTTGGAGGCTTTTCTTGGCCTTGCTAGCTGCAGCGAAAGCGTTTCCCAGCATCATGATAGATTGAATGCAGAGACACCGTGGGAAGACGCGCCTTCTTGACAAGGTTAAGTCGTTGCCTCGCTTGTTTGGCTTGCTGGAGGTGCTTCGCGTTCACCAAGGTCCAAAAGACAGTCCGTGTCTTCGTTATTTCAAGGGACTCAACGAAATTCTGACAAATCGATGTGTGCAGGAAGTATGAGTGTTTGTGTGAAATAACACGGCGAAAGCAAGTTATTCGGGCCAAGAGAGTCCGAAGTTCAACTGTGGTCAATAATAACAGCTACAATCAAAAAGTGTACAAATGACACATATTGTGAACACTTATCACGAGTTTCCGAGTTTGCTTTGTCGTACTCTGGTTGCTTGTTGATTTGACACTCAGTGTACAATCTTTGTTCTTTGAGTCCGATAGTGATTTGGATGGTGTTAAGCCATTATCATCAAAGTGACCTTTCCAGAATTATAAATGATAAGTGTTATTGAATGGCGATTTATAGTATGGAGTCCTGTACCTTCAGAATCTGTTGGGGAGGCCGTCACAAATTACAGGGGCCACAATGAGTCATCGGCCGAATCTCGAGTGTACTGTACCTCCATTGTACAGTACGTACAGTACCTGATGCCCACTCTGGGCATCAGGTACCCAAAATTCCCCTAAAAAACGAGTCGTGGTGGCTGAATGCCCTCTGCGTGGTAAACGACTGGATTCCTAGAGCTCGCCGCTCACAAATTTCACCGCGCTTGCTGCCTGGCCACACTATAGGATTTGACTCAGGTGCCACACTGATTCAACTGCTGTTTGTCTTTTGAGCTCTGGGCCAACAGCCACCTGACAACGTGGGCCAAATAATTTGTGTCATCAAAATGGAAGCATCATCAGGTCCGCGTGCTCAGTCTCGTCGACGTAGCACAAACTTCTATCCTTCGGAATCATGAGTCAGTCAGTAAGAATTGTAGCAGACTTTTCAAATCAAGTTTAGTTTCCGTAGTTGGTGTAGAGCTACGATGCAGTGAATACATAGGCACGTCGCGCCATATGGATGGCTGTTCTCCTGATGGAGGTTTGCTACGTTTCTGTACTAGTGACGCCCTAGCTCTTCACCTTCAACCCCAATCCACAGGCGACTACGTCCGTTTTCTTCTTGCCAGAGAGCCCACCGTATTCTGCGACTGTGTGGAGGACACTCACCTTGGTTTCAAACTGCTTGTACTTTTTATTTTGAGTCGATGCCAGCTCGTCCCAGATCGCGTTGCTCTCCATCAAGGCCTTGGCGATTGAAGTTGCTCTCGACATTGTATAGAGTGCACGACACCGACGTCTCTTGGCGGAACACAAATCTTGCCAAAACTGATGCTGCACAGCATCCCAAGTGGAGGACCAATCGGCTAGACTGACTCCCTTCCCTTCTAGTGCATCAGGTAGGTTATCCCTTTGGTTGCTCCAAACAAGGTCCTCTTTGCGACGGAACTTGTGGATGTTCCGTTTATTGATTTCAGTCAAGACTTTGAGTTCAATGTCGACGTCCGGATCAACATTTCCGAGAAACCCTGATCGTTTCAGATTGTCAGTCATGATAATAGTCCGCACACAGTCGAGCACGAACTCACTTGCTGCGTCACAATCATCGGTGCCAGAGATACGGATGTAGGAATCGTCGAATTCACCTCTTGGGCAGCAACTCTTGAATTTTCCGATAAAGTACCGCGCGCCGAAATCGAAATCCTTGGGTGGACCGGCATAATCTGGAAAGGGTGGCTGGGCCACAATATCCGAAAGCAAGATCTTTTCAGCAAAAGCTTCCTTCTCATTCAGAATCAAAATTACCGAATGAGTATCAAACACCGTGCAAATAGCTTGGAGCATTTCCATAGCTCGCTTCAACCGATTGTTATTGATAGGGGGCGCTGATGCTGTCGGCTTGTACACCGTCTTGCTCTTTTCGTCGAGGGTTAAGACCTCTTCGTAGTCAGACAATTCTGCAAAGAAAAGCACGGCATCCATGTTGGAAAAGGAGTCCATCCAGTCCTCGTACGTATTCGTGTCAGTCATAGCTTTATCCTCCTCTTTGGCGTTGCTACTGTTCTGCTGGTTCTGCTTGTTCTCGTGATGATGATAGAGATTCGTCGCATCAAAGTACTCAACATCAAGATCATCTTTTCTGGAATGAAGTAGGGTTACAAGAGAAGATGACTTGGGTGCGCTATGAAAGGATTTTTCATCGATGAGACAGTGTTCTTGGCTTTGATCGCACATGTTCAAGAGCATTTGCTTGGACGCCTCGCCGCCACCATTTACCACCAACAATCTCACTTTGCCCTCTGTGGTTATATCCATCAGCTTTGCATACTCCAATAGCTCTTCAGTCCCATCCTCACTGGGCAATTGCATGGTGCTTGTCTTCATCCTCGTCTCCTGCTTTTGTTGTTGTGATGCTCATGAGGAGCAATCGCTCGTGACTGAGGCTGCTCCAGGTGTGCGTAATGCACGACTGACGACCCCGCATAGACTTCCATCGTCTGGAAAGAACCAAACTCTGACTTTAACACAACAACGTACAGTATCTCTCACTTTACTTTTCACTTTTGACGTTGGACAACAGCTTGGACTAATTCAACACAAAATGATGGGGTGCCCTACTGGCAACGTTAGCATACCCATGCTGGCTGGTACTGAACCACCATGTGTGGTTTCTCTTTTCTCTAATGTCGGAGAAAGAGCAGCAAACCGAAAGAGCAACAACTTGGCAAACCCTCTAGAAGCGCTATCCAATTTCTAGACTTGTATGAAGGAGTAAACTCAACCAAATTCTGCGTTGTCGAAACAAAGCAACCGTTTCCTCTGTCCTGTGCGTCTCTCATAGACAGACTAGACTCGTCATGTCAGATTAGCTGGAAGATGAGTGTTGTCTCCGACCTACTCTAAACTAGTCACACTCCATGGATTCATTCTTAAACAGGGAGAGGGTAGATCTACAGAATATGATCAAGTGGTACCGTCACAGACAGTACAGTACCCGTGGCGCGACCCTCGTAGACGGATGACATACGAACCTCGTCGGCATCCCATCCGTTGAGTATCGCATCCATCCGCGACCCCAATCCAACGGTTGGGTATCCTACAGTACAGTGCAGTACACGAAGATGCTAGTTTTGAAGAATTGACGACAATGATGATACTAGACGAAGGACGCCTCTCCTTTCTTCTTCCTCCTTGACGATGACGGCCTTGGTCTGGGCGTTTCTCATGATATGGTCATTGTGTATCTTCGCTGACGAGAGAGTGGATTACACATCGGAATATCTTTACCAAGAAATGGGATCGGCTGCGTATCCGATCCATGAGCCTGTTTACCCAGATGACTTTCCCCAACGAAGATTACGTGGAAGCGATGACGAGGAGGACGATCTTCCTCTTCCAGATTTTCTTGCCAAATCCAAAGGCAATCGCGTCGTTGAATTCTACGTACCATGGTGAGTTACATGAGAAACAGTTTCAAAGCGATTGCCGATAGGCGGGATGCTGTCTAACGAACCACGTTTATCACAAAACCTCTACAGGTGCCAACACTGTCACTTTTTCAAGACTAAATACGTAGAATTCGCCAAGACATTCCATCAAACAGCGGGGAGCGAGTACGGTCTGGAGGACGGCACTGACACGATGGTATCCTTCCATGCTGTTTCATGCGTACCCCTCAGGAGCATCTGTGTTGAATATGGAGTCAAGAGATATCCGAAGCTAATGATCATTCCCGATGGGAAGACCGCAGCAGACGATGATATCAAAATTATAAATTCTTTCCAGCTCCATCCAAACAGTATACTTTATGGATTAGGACTTTTGGAGGATTTTGTGGAGGAGGAAGCCGACTTACCGGAGATGGAGGTGCAGACAATGGGCGTCGAGGAAGACGACGTCGATCGCACAGTCTCGATGTTTGATAAATATCCTCGCACCAAGACAATGCTATTCCGGGATGCTTCTCTTGCCTTTGACTTCGCCATGAGGAACGGTATATATGCACGGAAGGGCGCTTTGCCTGAGGACACGAGCACTTTGCTGGAGGATTGGCTTGAGCTACTTAACATTTACCTTCCAATTCAGTATGGGCTGCAGGGTACGGTGAATGAACTTGCTCAACCAAAAACTTTTGAGAAAATAACCTCTTCAGAAAAGAAACTCCTCAAATCACTTGACAAGTTTACGGACAACAATTCAAACGAGGTCAAATGGAGTACATCGTGCACTAAGGGTAACACTTTTGCTGGGTACTCTTGCGGATTATGGCAACTCTTCCACCTCATTACGGTTGGCACCGTTGAATGGAACATTAAGACAGCCGACGCCACTATGCGTTGGTCAATGAAAGAAGTGTCAGACACGATCCGGAATTACATCGAGAATTTTTTCGGATGTGACATCTGCAGGATACACTTTCTCGAGCAGTACGACGTCTGTTTCATGTATCGTAGATGTGATCGACTCACTGATTCCTCAAAGGATGGGCAAGACTGGAAGCAGCTTCCATTGTGGTACGTGTTGATATTTGTTGCATTCAGTGGCATGCTTGCGATTCGATTTGTGGACTCGGCTCACCATTCCTTTGAAACTTGTTGTTTTCGCCAGGTTATGGGAGGTACATAATGGAGTGAACGTCAGGCTGATGCATGAACGCGCCACAGGAGAAGGAAGAACGGTATCACTAGAAGAAGAACGGGCTGCGCAGTGGCCGTCAAGGAAAGCATGCCCTATCTGTTGGAACGATGACGACAGCGAGGAAGATGCGATACTGTCCTCTCCCTTTGGAAAGACGACTGCTCCCGCGTGGAATGAGGATATCATTTGGCGATACCTTAAAATGGAATACTCGCCCGAAGATATGGAGACCAAGCAGTTTCGAGCTGAGCTCGCCACCTATAAGACTGAGGAAGACAGCTGGGAAGAATTATGAGCGGATTGTGAGCATGCTGCACGACTGCTCTTTTTGCGATAACATGTGCGAGTTTGACAAGGAGAATCAGCAGAATATTACTCTGGCTATCAATGTGGAATCAATTAAGCCTCCACTAAAACATACGTTCCGAGCATTGCCAATTGGTTGTAAAGCATCCCGGATGTGTTGTGCCACGCTCGATGTGTGGCACTTGTTTCTGCCGAGTGATAATAGAACTATTGGAGTGCAAGTAGACTCAGCTTGAGATTTTCGTGCGGCAGGCTAGAAGGGAGAGGTATGACTGAATGGAACTGGCGCCGAAAGATATTGCAACTGATGATGGCATCTTGGTGGGGCAAGATGAAACCCGGATATAGAGGAAGACACGACACCAACGGTTGGCTATACGAGATGTGATACGACGCCCAAAAAGGCACGGCGTCGGGTTATTGCAATTCAGCTTCGAACAAGTCCGGTTCGCATGAATTGCTACTTCACACCATATGGACTCAGCTGTTGTGAAATCCGTCGGTCGGATCGACCCGTCGATCTCGTTCGTATTGAGCTAGCAAGACGGTGTAAGTTATCCTACAGGATTGTTGAGAATGTCATGGATGGGTTTTTAACTGCAGTGGCAAAATCGAACATCGGACGCTTGCTCACAGATTCGTTGCACGACGGCGAATCTGATCGCTCAAATCTGTTGTTCTGCGTGAGGATAGTGAGGAATAATAGCTCGACCAATCAAGTTACCAGGATGACACCAAGGTTCCCGAGACAGAAAACATGTGAGCGCTTAGTTGTTGACCTGCTCATTGGCGAACTGAGGAGTCATAGAGCCGCCAATCGCTGCTCCACGAGTACACTTGGATTCCAACAGACGAGATTGCAAGACAGACTTGTGCCACTCATAGAACGAGTGATTCATGCGAGCGAGAACGTTTGGGAGTTCTTCGGCAAGATCGTGGCGTTCACCCAGGTCAGTCTCGAGATCAAATAGCTGAGTCTTGCGGCACGATTCCTCTTGGCAACTTCGCGAGCCCAGCACCAACTTGTAGCGACCGTGTCTATACCCCCAGCCGTTCACCTTTGATAGTTTAGGATCCAGAAATCCCCAGCCAACCTCACGTTCTCCCTCCTTAGTATCTTTCCATTGCTTCCCTTGAAGAATTGGTAGAATGGACCGTCCATCCATGGCCCACTTTTGTTGTTCTGGAGGTCGACTGACATTCAAAATGTCCATTATTGTAGGCAAATAGTCCATGCTTGTGATTGTCTCCCACGACGCGTGACTACTACCACCATTATTGGAAATCACTGCCGGCCAAGACACAATTCCAGGTACTCGATGTCCACCTTCATAGACATCCCGCTTGCGCCCTCTCAATCGGCCCGCCGAACCAGGTGCTCCCTCCGGCCTTTGTGGGTCGTTTCCCTTGCAGAATCCCAGTGGCGGACAATTCATTTCCGGTCCATTGTCACTGGCAAACCAAACCATGGTGTTGTTGTAGTACCCCGACGACTTGAGCAAGTCCAGGACGCGACCGACCGCGACATCGAGTTGGTTGAGACAGGCGTAAAAGTCCAATTCTTGGGCGGAATACGGTGCATCCTCCTGTGGAGGACGGCACGTTTCGTTGCGGGCACACGATGCGACTGCTTCGTCGGATCCAATAAAGGGAATGTGACAATTGTGAAACGAAATTTGAGACAAAAACGGGGCATGCTCTTTGGCGTGACGTTCCTCGAGAAAATGAGAAAAGGCATCGACGAGATAGAGAGCATCGTCTGGTTCAGTTGGAGTACTGGTCATGTTAGCGACACCGTGTGGAAGGGACGCATCGTCCCACCAGTAGTTGAAACAACAGTGATTAGGATCTCCATGAGGCGTTTCACAGAAGTGGAAGGAATTGTTGTAATGACCAAAGTGACACGTGTCCTCCCACTCGGCTTTGCACTGACAATTGGTGGTATACGTCGGAGCACATCCAATGGTGGCGTTGTAATGATCAAATCCATGCGTGGTGGGGGACGACGTTTTCCCTCCATATGCTTCCGAATCATTAAAGAAGGATCCCAGATGCCACTTTCCACCAAAGAAGGCCTTGTGGTCAAGGTTCGCTGCTCGCACCGCATCTCCGACGGTAAAGGTGTGACTGGGTGCAAACTCAAAGTTGGGGACACATTTGGACATGTCGTTGCAACCATAGACGAAATCAACACAGTCCCTGAAGTGGTTGCGTCCTGTGAGGACAGTGGCGCGAGTCGGGGAACACACAGTGCCACCCGAGTGAAAGTCCATGAAAGGAATCGTACCAGAATCTTGGGTCCATCGATCAATATGAGGAGTCAGCGCGATACCATTGTTGTACGAGAGGTCACCCCATCCAACATCGTCAATGAGGAGAAACAGAAAGGACGGAGCAGCTGGGGAAGACTCAAGCATGTGAATGTTCTTCGGCAGGATGTCGGCGCTGTAATGTGCAAATAGAACGGTAGACTAGCTATATGAGGCCATAGGTGACGATGGAATTGATACTTTTGGATTTTGGATCTTTTCGCAAAAATCTTCATTCTTGTACAGTAAGAAAAGTACAGTATGTGTACGCACTGGCACCACTCTCCAGTGGCCACTTCTTTGGGCATACTATTGCGCGCGATCGCGCAAAACCAAAGACTTCCCGCTTTTCGCAAACACAATTTAATCACGAAGACAATGACGGCCAACAACTTGCAGTCGCTTCGCTACTCCAACGATCCAACCCCGACGTTGGAAGTCCTCGACCAGCTACTCATCCCTCATGCCAAGGAATACATTCCTATTCCAGATGTGGAGTCAGCGTGGTCCGTCATTCGGAAGATGCAGATCAGAGGTGTGTAGTGCCAATGCGAGGCGACTGACAAATATCTGTAGCGTCAGCCCCATGGTCGACTTTTGAATCCATCAACTCACGCGCTCCATCTCACATACATAGGTGCCCCTTTGATTGCCATGGTGGCGTGCTTGGGGTTAGCAATCGACCTCAACGCGAACAAAAAGACGATGGATGAGATGAATGGTCTCGCAGACGGTGCAGCTCTCCTCTCCTTTATCCACGCAAAGATGGCGTACCTTGCCACATCTCGTCCGACTGCTGTCAATCTCTTTAACGCTCTCGAAGAAGTCAAACAAAAACTTTCGTCAGTCGATGCCACACGCGAGGCCTATTGTCAAGCTGTCTTGGAGCACGCTGAATTCATGTTGCAACGCGACGTGGCGGACAATCGTGCCATTGGACAACACGGTGCGGACATCATTACGAAAACATGCGCTTCTGTTCGCATGGTGACGATTTGCAACACTGGGTCCCTGGCCACGGCAGGGTACGGAACAGCTTTGGGAGTCGCACGTGCGTTGCAAGAACGCGATGCCCTGGCATCCATTCATGCCCTCGAGACGCGCCCGTACAATCAGGGATCGCGCTTGACGGCCTTTGAAATTTTAGAGGAAAACATGCCGAACGGTACACTTATTTGCGACTCGGCGGCTGGAGCACTCATGAATACCAAGGGTGTGGATGCTGTTGTTGTGGGGGCGGATCGTGTTTGCGCCAATGGTGATACTGCAAACAAGATTGGTACTTACAATCTATCTCTTGTCGCGGCTGCTCATGGAGTTCCATTCTATGTGGCGTCGCCCTTTACTACGCTTGATTGCAATTTGTCATCGGGAGATCAGATTGAGATTGAAGAACGACCAGCTGCAGAGATGATTGAGTCCGGTAAGGCCCCCAAGGACATGCCTTGCTGGAATCCTGCCTTTGATGTGACTCCTGCCAAGTACATTGCTGGCATTATCACTGAGAAGGGCGTCATCACTCCGGCCAGTGATGGGACTATTGATGTCAAAGCCTTTGTGAAAGCTCACACAGCATGAAGGCTTGAATATTAGCATTTGAACAGCATGTTGACTTGCTCTACGTGATCATCACAGCGAGACCGATCGTACCCCGGCATCCTGGACTGAAACAAGGGTGAGACGACTTGCAAGTTCTTAAATGATAGACGAACCATCTACCCAATGACTCTTCTATTGCAAGTCTACAAGAGTGAGGTTTCGTCGCGATACTACCGCCGTACGTGTATATTCTTTCCCGAGTCGACAGAATTTTGTGACTATTTCGCAAGGGCTGGAAGGCTATGCCGCACTTGCTGTAATCACTTTCTGACGTTAACTATAGATAATAATGAAAGAGTAGATGGTAGATCTAGAGACTAGCTCCCGTCGCACGGGAGGCCAGCCTTGTCCGCCCGCTCAACAATGCAGCAGCAGGCTGTCTAGCCAGCCAATCAGTCAACAATCAACATCATCCCGACACCTGCAATCGAGAGCATCAAGGAGCGTGAAGCCCCAGTAATAGAAGCCGAAGAAGGCTGGGAAACAGGGACCTCTACAGCAGCTTCAAAATCAGGGATCGGAGCACCTTGGACTGGAGTCGAAACAGGAGCAGGATCTGGAGAAGGGATTGGAGAAGGGGTCGGGACACGGGTAGGTACAGGGACAGGAGCAGAGACAGTAGCAGGGTTTGGAGATGGGATTGGAAAAGGGGTCGGAATACGGGTAGGCGCAGAGACAGGGGCAGGAACTGGCGCAGGGGTCGGAGAAGGGGTTGGGACACGGGTAGGCGCAGAAACTGGAGGCGGGTTGGGAGTATTACTAATACGACGACTATCTGCGGTTAAGCCCACGCATTCTCCAACCAGCAAGTTGGAGCAATCAAACGAAAGGGAGAATTCGTCGTCCAAAATGGTCTTTCTACTCCAAAAGATCAAGCATACTGGGCATATTCACTAGACATTTACCGACCAATGTAGTTCCTTTTGGTGGAGCGACTGAACATTGAACCACGAACTGCCACACAGCATGCACTGTCTTGGTCTTCCTGTACATGTACATCATCGAACAAAGGTGGTCTTTCTACTTCGAAAGATCAAGCATACTGGGCATATGCACTAGACATTTACCTGTCGTGAAGGACACATATGTAGTTCCTTTTGGTGGAGCGACTGAACATCACGAACTGATCACACCACGTGCACTGTATCGGTCTTCCTGCTTGTACATGTACATCATGGACAAAGGTGGTCTTTCTACTACGGGCATATGCACTAGACATTCTCCAGTTTTTAAGGAAACCAACATATAGTTCCTTTTGGTGGAGCGACTGTAACCGTACGCTGTACTGGTCTTCCAGTACATCAATCGGTCTAGTATTCGCCAGGGGGAGCTTGGAGATCGGAGAAAGGTAGGACCCCATGACCTACCCATACTATGAAATTCTCACGTACAAGTCCTCTTGGGCTGCAATTGGATCACAGCCGACGCGTGGAGAGATACAGACGAGATCCAAAAGTTTGTAGCTAACAAGATCAAAAATGGTGACTTGACTTCGTCCTAAAAAATGGCGGTATGGGGTGGCATGGACGAGCTACCAGCTCTCAATCTCTCCCTTTTCGAACCGATTGCTCTGGAGTCGCAGGAAGCTGATGATGATAGTAATGCAAATGAGGTGGTTCCCAAATCGTATACCCCTTGAGGTCGTCCCGGTAACAATCCAACGCCCGCCCCTTTTTGTAGCGTGCCAAGACTCGTTCCTGGAGTGAAAAGGCTGCCTGAGGTCCATCGGTCCGGTAGATGGCCAAATAAATATCTTCATACACGAGCAACGCCATGCCATGCTCGTCGATGTCATTTGTATCATCACCAGTTGGGTCGTCAAGGGCCATGGATACGTATTCAATGCCCACGAATCCAAACGTGACCAGCAAGACGATTAGTAGAGAACTCCATAATCGGTACTCCTTCAGCAGCACCATGGGTAGAGTATACACCCACACGAGCAAAAAGGCGCGAGTCATTTGGACGAGCGGAAAAGGGTAGGGAGTAAAGACCAGGACACGGAAACCATGAAAGGCATCGAGAAACTGTCCCACCAAGCCCAACAGGTCACGATACTCGTTGACTGCCATTTTGTATCCCAGTGCTTCAGGGTGTTGCATAATGGTTTGACGCAAGACGTGGGCAAAAGTGATGGGAGCTCGAAAGTTTTCATCGATAAACGAGCGTCGCCCATGAGATAGTTTGCGAAAGCGAAGGAAATGCTCCGACACATTGTCGTCGTCATCATCGTCTTCTTCCTCTCCGCTTTTACCACCACCTCCTCCTCTATACTGAAAGTATTCAGCTTCCCACTTCTCACGTTCTGTAGAGCTCCATAGCAAGGCATCCATTGTAACTCGCAACAAGAGTATAGTTCGATAGCAAACCTCCTGCCTCCACTTTAATGCCTGAGGAGTCTGAGTATAAAACGTATAGACGGTGGTCAAGTGCGCAAGTTCTCGACACGACTTGTACGTCGTTGCCAAATGTCGTCGAAACTCCATGAAACGATCATAGGAAATCCTGCTGCGACTCACAATCAGAAACGACACCAGTAGACCCATGAAGGAATGACCAATCGAGCTGTGAAAGGTCAAGTCAAGGATATGCTTCTTCTTGAGGTATTCCACGACACAGGTCAAAATAACGTTGGCGAGACAAAAGGGGAGGACTTGAGGAAAGGCGGATCCGTACATTTGAAACAAGACCTGAAGGTGATTCTGAGCCGTATACGATACGCGGTGAACTCGATACCCTGGTTTGGTGGCTGTGTTCTTCTCCACGTGCGTATCATCTCCATTGCCGTTTTGACTTCGATAGGAAAACGACTTTGTCGGGGAAAACCTTACACTAGGATCATCGTCCGGAGCAACAAACGAGGTACTACTGGTGTACAACGGATTGCTTGTCCTCACTGATGTTGTGGCCGCAAGCGAACTACTGTACAATCCCAGCAAAGGATCGCTTTCGTCTCGATAGTGCCTGCTTTTTCTCCCCATGGTTTTGTAGTTTGTGCAACGAACTTTCAGGATACTTTATCACAGGTTGCGTTGTTGGTTCTTTGGTGAACAGATCTAGTGACATGTGATTGATGCCGCAACTTTGTGACAGAGGTGCCGAGAGGAAGATGGAAGAAGTGATGATGCCCGAAAATGAAAAGAAGATGGGATAAAACTGGCAAAAACGAATAAATAACGGTTCTGGTGGCACTTCAAGTTGGTTTTCAAAGTAGTAGCTTGATGAATTCCTCAAGGCAATAGTATGTTAACAGCGAGACCAAGATGGATCTTTTTGCGAGAGAAACACCTGGTAATGGATTGGAACAGTGATGGCATTTTTGTTCTTGTAGTGGGTGCCTGCTTCGTACCGTCTTGCAGCTACACTAGTAGTGCCATTTTCTTCTTGGGTTTGAGCTGATCAACTGGTCTCTCTAGCTAGAGTGACAGCGGGAGAGAGTTAACATTCTCATGAGACTTCGCAAAATGTAGAAGCGCACCACTCTGCTTGAGGACGTGATAGTACTGTCGGCCATCAAGATTGTCCTCGTACGATTACTCCGTCAAGCCCGTTCGAAACTTGCCTACACCCACATCTCCATAAGTGCTAACGCCAAGCCCTTGTGGTTGCCAAATTTGTTAGTCAAGACGGCTAGAGAGTATTGCTTTCAGCTCAACTACTGAGGTCATTGTCATGGAATAGGTCAAGAGAAAGTCTAGTAAGAAAAGTAAAAGTGACTTCCTATCGTGAACGACGGCGTTGTCTTTCGTAGGCTACTCGCAGATGTCGCGTTTTCTCCCCCTCTTCTTCCGACTTTGTTGATGCATCGTCTCCATCGTTCGTCTCCATTCGATCCACTGATGTTGCCGTTTGATTCGCTGCTATAGATGCGAGCTCCGTGATATTCCAAGAAACACTCGTTTCGTCGGTGGTTTCTGATCTTGTTTCTTGCGATTGTACTGTCTGGTCGCCTGGACCTTTGTCATCTGGAATCGATTCTTCCTCGCCGACTGTCTCGCCTCCTGGATCTGATTCTTTCTGCGACTCGTCCGGGGGGTCTGCTGAAGCAGATTCTTCGTCGCCTCCCAACAAACTCTCAAGAACTGAATAGTGTGACTGGGCAACAACCGCTGTTGTACTATTCGAGCCATCTTCCAATAAATGCGGCAGCACCTTGTTGATGTCGTACGAGTAGTAACGATCTCCATGTTTTGCGTGCTTCCCCGATGATTTCTTGTGCATTTCCACATAGACGAATAAAAAGACAGGAATCACCACAAAGACTAGCATCGTGTAACACATGATACGTTTGGGGACTTGGACTCGAAAGCCACGTTTGGCTGTGGCATCGGAATGATCTCGTACGGAGAATTCAAAGTTCTCACTGGATGATTTTCCCTTGTTTGACTTGCTGGGCAGCCCGTCACTCTTGCTGCTGTTGTTGTTGTTGTTGTTGAGCATGGGTCGTATCTCATCCAACATGGCAGAGGGCGCATGGCGCAGAAACGTGCGTTTCATGGAACCAAAAAAGGGAATTGATGTCTTGGGGTGATCTTTCGTCATGATTCTTGTTGTTTGTTGTCAAGGTGGGCAAGGAAACTATTCGCGAGGGTGGGTCTCTGTCGACGAAGAGCAGAGAGCTAGCGATTGAGGGTAACAACACCGAACAGATGGAAGTTCAAGTGAAGGAAGGTCTTTTGTCTTCACGTTGATGGCAACCAGAAGGCGAAAAATCCGAATCATTTGGATCCCGCAATGCTTAGTATCCAGTGGTGTACAACCATTCGTACGTCAGTACCGACGCAACAAGTACTGCACGCCGCGCGCCACAAAAAGTCTGGTTCAACGGTTTGAAACGGCTAGTACAGAGCGCTGGTAGTCCTAGTATCACTTTCTGTGCCAGTAAATGTAGAGCGCCTCACTGCGTCATTGGCGATGGGATGACTGTCATGATGAACTCCTCTATTATGGTCATATTCATCTGCCCAACACTACCGTTCGAGAACCAGTGAGTAACCACAAGAGCTCAAGCCACAGCAGCATGGTATTTTGGCGTTGGAGAACAAGCAAATCTAAGGAGGAGGCTGACACTAAGCCTGGTAGTGCCTCGGAGAAAGTCGAAGCGGAGGTGCAGGAAGGAGAAGAAACCAACAATATCTCGTCGGAAGAGCTGCAGAAGGAACAATTGCTCCAAGCCCAACGACACCGAGAAGAGGATGCTACAAGACGAAACAAGTATTGTGACAAGCAACGCGTTCGGTACTTCTACAAGGCTGCCAATGAATGGTACGACGCGGTAGTGGTGGGTGTTCACTACGATGACGGACCAGATAAACCTTACTATACAATTTTGTACAGGCGCAATGAGGTGGAGATGGATGAAGAAGGGAACGAGTCGGTGATACACAAAAAGGTGGAAAAGCAAACAACACCAGATCGTTTGGAACGTGTCAATTTTGATGCTGACAAGACTTGGGACGTTCTGAGCCAAAAGAAGAAGTGATTGCATGACGCGTGGCGTTTTATTCCAAATACTTGACACAAATCTAACCAGGGTACACAAATATCAGAATGGGTCTATTTCCATTGCTAATTCTCGCAACACTGTGCTGTGCTGCTGTTCTAGCACACTCAGACGACTACCACGCAGTATTGGACGTGAGTCGTGCCGCTCCCATCAAGGAGATTGAAAAAGGGTACGCCCGCATGTATCGTCAGCACCACCCAGAAGTCGGAGGGGATCATGCCAAGCTTCTGCTCGTGCAGAATGCATTTGAAGTCTTGCGAAAGGACGAGTTGCGAGCTGTCTACCAGGAAAAGGGCCACGTTGGGCTGCGGGAGTACTATCTGAACAACGAGTTTGAAGACCGCGAAAAATATTCCTTTTTGGTGGATCCTCCTTGGTACGAACAAGCTTCCGTTCGGAAAGTGAAGGCGGTTGTCAGTATTCTTTCAGTGCTAGCTCTTACAGTCATGGTGCGACGGCGCTGCCCGAAGAAGCGGTACTCCGTAAAGATCTACTAAACCAGATGGAGCGGCTAATAATAATAAAATCCAACGTTCAAGTGGTTCTTGTGTTGCTGTATAAAGTGTTATGGGTGTAACTTGTGACCCACAGCCTTGTGTTTCTAGACGAACGAACGAAGAATCATTGTGTGCAGGTTGACATGGCTCTAGAGAGTTTGTCTACGGTAAGTATGCAACCACAACACGGTACGTGGCAAATCCAAAGCCAACCTTCCACTATTTTGATTTCACCCAGTTTTTCCTTGCTGAATCAAGCACAACAATACCTCCGCCGCGTTGACTGTTCAAAGGCCTTTCCTCGGCGCTGTTTGGAGTGTTTGTCTGACATTGCAGGTGGCTCGGGAGCACGCTGAGAAGCTACCCGTGTCATACGATTTCTTGTTGGTTCACAGGGTTCCCCCTAAAAAGATTGAGGGGCGTGATCGATATTCAAGTCGTTCTTGGTCTGGCCATGAGTGTAGATGTCGATGTATGATAAACATAGTAAGCGCGTCACAATAATGTGTGGCCTATAGGACACGTGGCAATTATTCAGTCACACTTCCATTGTTTGGATGTAACTCTAGCATGACTCAATTTCAACTGGATGTCGATGTCAGAACCAAGCACATAAACAATCCTTCCACCGCACTGCTTCTTTTTAGATTGAACCTCACTCTTTGGCAGGCCCTTGCGTCTGTACATCCGGATTTGTACGGTGCCTTGCAGGTAGCTCCAGATGCGGAGATTTGAAGAAGCATATCACCGGTTGAGCTTGCTGTACCACCCAGAAACAAAAATAAGTCACGTCAAACGATGACGCGAAATTTGTGGAGGAAGCTAAAGCGTATGAGATCTTATCACAAGAAGATTTGAGAAGTGTCTACGATGAGCGAGGGTATGATGGACGGCAAGACTTCTATCAACAAGATGACATTGAAGGCCGCGAGAACTAGAACTTAGTGGAGCTTCCTTGATACACAAGGTTTCCTCTCAAAGAAGTGATAAGCGCAATCATCATCAGTATTGTTTTTGTTCTTGGTATGGTCGTGTGGAAATGTTGACAGCACAAAAACGATGGCAAAGGGGACCCCGCCAAAGTCGACTGATGTTCCACACGGCGGGGCGGTTGCAGAGTGCTAATGAAGAAATTCAACACTGACTGGCCTTGGTTCTAAGTGTGAATGCAATTTGTATTCTTCAGCTGGTGCTACATGTACCTGCATTGGCATTAAGAAAGTTACAAAGTCTCCGAATAACGTCAGTATAACGGCAGCAATTAGTGAATCTTTTCGAACTGTTCATTGTGGCGAAAGATCTTGGATTGTCACTTATCACCATGTCAGATCAAAAAGCATCTAACGTCACGTGGCACCAACACGCAGTAACCTGCACCGAACGGGAGAAGTTGAATGGTCACAAAGGCGCAGTGTTGTGGTTTACAGGTCTCAGTGGTTGCGGCAAGAGCACGATTGCCAACGCAGTGGACAGGCAACTTCATGATCGAGGCATCCACACGTTCCTCCTGGATGGTGATAACATTCGGATGGGGTTGAACAAGAACCTTGCTTTCTCTCCAGAAGACCGAACGGAGAACATTCGGAGAATCGGTGAGGTCGCCAAGCTCTTTTGTGCGTCTGGCACACTGGTCTTGACTGCCTTTATTTCGCCCTACAAAGTGGATCGCGATCAGGTGCGAGAGCTTCTAGAAAAAGGGCAGTTCTTGGAAGTTTACGTCAAGGCATCTCTTGAAACCTGCGAGTTGCGAGACCCCAAGGGCCTGTACAAGAGGGCTCGAGCTGGCGAAATCAAGGGATTCACAGGAATCGATGCTCCGTACGAAGCACCCGAATTGGCAGAGGTCATTCTCGACTCTGATTCGAAGAGTGTAGACGAGCTTGCAAACGAAGTCGTGGCATACCTGGAAAGAAATAACTATTTGACAGTTTAATCACCCGTGGTTATAGGATCTTCGCATCCTAAACGACTTTTTGAACGGACTTGACTGGTCTTGGCTCGCTGTTGCGACAGCTTGTCTACAACAGCTTGTCTACAACAGCTTGCGGGAGAGCCAACCATAGCGATTGCGTCCCGCCCAGATGAATCTACGCCACTGCAAATGCACCGAAAAAAGGGCGAAGCGTTGAAGTACTTCTGCGCAATTGTTTATTTTAATGAGAATGAGCCAAGCTGATACTTTCGTCAACTGGGACGCCTTGTCTTCGACGAACCGTGAGGGCGTGTCGCGAAGGGGCCACCAAGTAAAGTCTCTTTGTACTATTGTGGCTGTGGAATGGGGTCTTCTCGCCCTCTTTGCTGGATTTGCGATTGAGGACATCAATCAGTTTGCGCACGTTGGTGGGCTATTCTGCGGATTCCGCTGCGCGCTCCCATTTGTGACCAAGAAGAATAGCTTTGTTGTTCTTGGAAAGACAAAACCTGCCTCGCTTCGTCGTTTACGGGCAGCTCGGGTTGCTTGCTTTACAGCGGCCATTGGCAGTATTGCCGTTTTCCCCGGGATTGCTTTTGGTCCAGCAACAAACTTTGCAACCTCTTACCTGCCATGCCCTTGCTGCCGTTGTTTCAATAGCTACCCATTCGAGTGTCGCGATGAGTTCTTCGAAGACGACACTTTCAGACACTTCTTTTAGAAGACGAGCGGATAATATAGAGGCGCCAACAGTCAAAAATATAGGCAGCAGACAATGAGGAGGTATCATACACTATCTGGGTAATGTCGCGGTGCTACACTCTGCGAGAGAGATGATGTCCTAATATCGAGAAACGTTGGTACTGAGAATCTAGTAGCCTAGTTCAACGCCACGGAGCAATAGTCTAAGAGATGACTCTGAGCTTCAGTTCCAGTTCTCGCGAAAGCAAAGCTGGTCACTACGGCATACATTTTGATTCACTTCACAGTGCTGTGACCAGGATCGGAGCTGAATGCGTGGCTCAACAGTGTCGGCTAAGAGAATCCGGATCTCAATATCTCTAAAAATGGAATTGCCGCATCTGGATGCCAACCTACATTTCCGCACTAGAAGGCGCAAGGGATGGCACCGTATCCTTGTATGCGTCGCCTCTCCTTCGCAATGACACTTTTGACGGCGTCTCGGAGCGGTCTGGGTCCACAGAAGAAAGCTCCTGGACATTGAGATTGTAGGACAGGCACCGTGCACCGCAGGTGTCTAACGTCCAGTAGTTACGGTTACCGTCTACTGTCTACTGACGTCTGCTCATAATCACCCCGTCTCAAATCACACCATGGCGCCGTTCAATGGTGCTCGATCCAAGCCCTGGCCCTCTATCTGCGTGGCTCATGGGGTCAGGTGTCTTGCAGACCGAAGCTGGAAGTTCTTTCTGCCCCTGTATCTTTCAAAATCATGTGGAGTGAGACCCACCGCTGCCATTTCATTGGCACAGAATCTTGCTGTCGCTGCTTTTTCAACCTTCGCCGCCAACGTATATCGAAAGGGCGAACATTCCTTTGTTCGTTTCACCTTGGTGGAAAACGTCGCTATGGTTGTGGGTGGAGTGTTACTATCGCTGTTTGCTGCCAGCTCTGAGAATGATGAAGCCTATTGCCACGCACCGTTCCAGTCTCCGTTGTTTGCAGTGGCTGTGATATGCGGCTGTGTTGACGCAGTGTGTTCCAGTCTCTTGTCAAATACTATATCCAAAGAGTGGGTAGCTGCGTTGTTCCAGAAGAAGGATGGAAGTGAGGAGTCGAGTCTTGCCTCGGCAAACGCTCGTTTGTCCCAGATTGACCTTGTTGTCGCAACAATATGCCCCATTCTTGTCTCTTTCATCATTCAACGAGGTGGATACAGAACTGTATTGATTCTACTCGTGGGCCAACATGTACTCGGAGCTATCGTGATTTTGGTATGTGTTCAGAGAGCACTGAGGCTCCGACCTGACCTTGGTCGTTATTCGTCTCCGGCGATAGTTTCAAAAAGCAAGGACAGTACTGCTGTTGTGTTGAATCCGTTCAGTATCTTCACAGACAACGCAGTTCCAGCGAAAGCGAAGTTGGTCACTTTGGCATACATTTTACTGTACTTCACAGTGTTGTCGCCAGGATCAGTGCTGAGTGCGTGGCTCAACAGCGTCGGACAACATAATCCAGATCTCAACGTGTCTGAAAATGTCATTGCTTGGTTTGGATCTTCCTCAAATCTCCTTGGAGCGTTCGTTACCCTGTTTACTCCGAAATTGATTTCTATGCTGGGAACGTTCAAGGCTGGAGTTGCAACGCAATGCTTTCAGTGCGCTTGCATCATGCTTGCAACCCTTTGCTTTAACGGCGTTGAGAACAATGGAAACGTCTTGATCAAAGGCTTCCTGCTACCCGTTGCCATCAGTCGATTAGGTTTGTGGGGCTTTGACTTGGTGGAACGACAAATACTACAAGAGAGCGTCCACCCGGAGCGCCAAACTATTTTTTTCAATGCAGAGAGATCACTGACTCAGTTGGTGTCCTTGGGAATGATGTATCTGTGCTACGTTTACTCCGATCCAGCATTCTTTGGGATTCTCGTCAACCTTTCTGCTTTGGCGGTGGCTTCTTCGTCCGTAATTCTTGGCATCTCTATGCTAGTGGAGCTCAAACCTTCGCAGCAGGGTAAGAGTGCCGAACTTCAGAGCTAGACGAAAGCAACAAATCGAACGTAAATTGTAAATAATGTCTCCTCGTCGTGGCGCAACTATCCGTGAGCTTGCTACAGATTCAGAGAGCCACTATCTCGATATCATCTTCCTATCTTGAATCTTTTCAGTACCGCACATAACAAGGTATTGTCGCGGAAATCCCATCGGCATCAGTCACACCAGCTTGGTACCCCCGATTGACTTCCGCCAAGTCTATCTTTCCGAGTCGCTTGGGCGTCATTGTTTGGCTGGGACCATCATTCTGAGGGCAAGCTAAACGAAGGACAGCTAGTACCGTCCAAGCAACCTCACTCCCAAGCATCCCACAAGGTGTGAGGGTGGACTCCAAGGCCCAGAACTATCTATGGAGATGGTTAGTGACCCGCTTGCACTGTGAAGCGCACGAGACTTCGGAACGACGGACGCCGCTAGGGGTTGAGGCTTCAGCTAGTGGCCAGCATGGAGAGTATGTGCAGTTGTCGCTGTGAAGCGCACGGCCGCTCTTTGTATACTACTAACCCCAACCCATAAGAAACGTAGTGGGTTAAAGGCCAATCTTAATTGGAAGCTGGAAACGTTGACGTCATGATTGTTGCCCGTTCTGGACGCCCGCTTGACTGGAAACTGCTAATAACGTTTATTCCCAATGACGAGTTTCCAGTGCCATTGACATAACCGGTACAGTAAGTAGCTACCGATACTGTACAACAATTACCTGTACGATTCGATGATTCGATTCGATTGATTCGTACGCTGTGCACGTACGGAAATACTAACCCTTTGGAGATTTTGTCTGCGAGTCGGTTGCCATTGACGATGAAAGAGACGAGCTTGGCCTTGGCAGTGGTAGCCACCACGACCGCTGCTCTGTATTGTTACCAACTGCAGCAACAATCCAAACAATGCAAAAGTGATGACGATGGAGATGGCACCAGTACCCCGGTTGACCTCCGACAGATATCAGAGTCTTTTACTCCTGACCGCGAGCGGCGCTACACAAATAACATCAAAAAGGTTCGCTCCATTTTTGGTGGCTTTGAGCCTGGCCCGCTTCGTGGCGGCGATTGGCTCTTCGATAAAGACGGCAATGGTTGCACTCTGTCCTTCTGTTTTCAGTGCAAATCGCAGTGGTACGGCCTCACAACGGGCCATTTTTTTGGGACGGAGGAAGACATATTCGTTGCTCACCATATTCTTGATAATGGAGAGCCCGAGTTAAACAAAATTGGAAAATGTGTCTCGAAGTCAACCCAAACTGATTCGATGGTGTTTCTCATCGACGCCAAATGGGTGCAGGATCACGTCAGGGACAGGAAGCTCGACCAGAAGTCTGGCCTTTCGCGTCCGCTGCGTCTACCAAAAAATTATATTACTCCTACGGAGGGTTCTTATTTGGTTGGCTTCGGCGCTCAGTGCAGGGGTGCTTTAGGACGTGTAACCACACCCCAGTTGCCGCAAGATGAAGCAAGCGACGCATTTGCTGGTGACATTGGCATTACTGGTGATCACAAGGAACAGTTGTCTGACATGGGTGATTGTGGCTGTATCCACTTTGACTCGCATGGCGTAGGGGTGTTGATGCATCACGTGTGTCGAGAGTACGGGGACGAGGATCCCAAGTCGGGAGAGTTCGTTGGTTCTGGTGAATACGAATCATTCGGTGTGCCCTTGTTTCATGTGATGTCGTGCCACAAACAATTTGGAGGGGGGGTGATATCAAACATCCGCCGATTCCTCGACACACGCCAGGCGAAATCGCGTCCAGGGCGCACATTAAAATACATCGATCACCAAGGAAAAGCCCAGCTCCGTGATTTCAACATTGGCGCCCTCCATAAAATTCGAACATGTCCAAGGAGTGGCCGGAAGTTCATCGATCATCTCCAGGGCACAGCCCAGCTCTCCGATTTCCATATTGGCACCCTCAAGTGAATGGAGTGCCGGAAAACTTCACTGTCTGTGGGATTGGTTATAGTTGCTGCATGAAACACAGTGACGCAATTGGCGACATTTTTCTAATCAGCGACGACGGACACTTCGAGATCATTGTCGAGAGATGACTTTGCCACATTTGCAATATCAACCAGTCCAATGGTCAGGAGCCTACGTGCTCGCATTGCCTTCCGGCTTCATGAAGGCGGACACAGATATCCTGCCTTCCTACATCTACTACGATGGCAACTTTCAATTAGTGGTGTTCCGATCTCATCTAAAGTGCGATTATGCATACATGTTGTAGTGGCAGAGGTACATCATAGATCACGATTTCTAGGTTGGTACTGCCTCAACGCAGACGTTAAGACAAAGTTCTGCTTGGCCAGTCCTTCCGAGACACTGCAGAAAAGATCTCAAATTGAAACAAGGTGGTGGCATCGTGCTGGCTAACGTGAATGGAGAGAAGTACATGTATGCCAAGGACGAATCCCGCCGTGGCGGTACGAAACATGCTCCAACAACATGAATCATGGCACGGTGGCGGCACTGTTTGTGTGTAGCAAGGCGTGGGTACAGGTTGAGTGAGTCATTGATAAGGTAATTTATGCCAGCATGTTGACTACTACACACGCTAGATAGAGACAGCCACTATTTGGTGGCTCTTGGGAAGCCCACATCGTCAGTGACGATCCGTCGCAAGACGTTAGGTGTAACATTTGTGCAAGAATCGCTGAAAGAACCGTTTCGTTATACGACGATGAAGGTACATCCATGTGGCCGTGTACTAATTCCAGTCCCATTATGGTCGTTGTGATTTTGAAACTAACAAATGTTCCACTTCAGTTTCAAACTTGCTTGGCCAAGTTTCAAAATCACTTTCGCTCTTGTTTGAAGCTCACAAAAACACCAAAGCAACAATCGATATCACTCATCTCAACAAACTCTCGTTAAAGAGCATCACCAACATGAAGTAAGTGCGTCGTGGCTCCAAGCATTGCACTCCACATGACACCGATGCACGCAACATTAACTAACCAAGTGTTCTTTGCAATTCACAGATTCTCTCACTTCTTCCATGGCCTCTTGGTCACCAGCTTGAGCATTTCAAATGCAATCATGATGCCACCTTCCATAACCTATCAGCCATCTGGCTCCGTCCTCGGTGACTTTACTTCCCCTCAGGACTATCATCCCAAAGTTGTGTTGAATCTCTTGGCGGATTGCGCCAACGTCACCGTCGACACCGACAGCTGCCTCGTTTCTACCTTTGCCGAACTTCGTGTTCAGACCGATCTCAACGACATGTTTGCGTGCGAATCCTGCTACGCCCCACCAAACGTCAACGCGTCAACGATTATGGCATCCGCCATGGACGCTCAAGCTGCCTGTGCCCTTTCCGAACCAACCAATACTATGGACGTCACTGAGCTCGTCGACGCGTACGAGACCGTTGTCGAATATGGTTGTTGGGTCCTTCTCCGTGACGAGCAATCTGCTCTCTTCTTGGAGGCAAAGTGGATTAATTCATGTGCCGACATCTCGCTTCCGTTTCCTCAGCCCGACATCGACAGCGAATCGAGCCCGTTCTTGAAGAATATCATTCACCACAAATCCGTCCTGACGTGTATGCTTGATCGCGTGTTCGATACTTCCCCCATGGAGTTTGGACTTGAAGATGTCCAAGAAGGATCTCCAGAGTCTTGTTATCCGCCTGGCTATGACAACATCACTGCAGTTTGCGCTAGCATTCTGGGCCCGAAAGTGTTCAACATGTGCAACTCTCCCAGCCCAAAAGAGGAAGACCCATATGGATATCCAATGGAGTACGAAATGTCGATGGACTACGAAATGTCAATGAATTACAACCCAAGTGAGCAAGATGTGTTCGTCTTCGAGTTCTGCTACGTATTGGAGAACCTCAGTTCGGAAGTCGGTCGTAACTGCCTCTTGGATATCTGTGATTTCGAGCCGCCGACTCCATCGCCTTCAAGATCTCCGTCGGCTTCAAGATCTCCATCGGATACTCCAAGCTCCTCTCCAACCAAGACTGCTTCTGTCACTCCCAGCGGATCCCCTTCTGAGTCTCCATCGGAATCTCCATCGTCCTCCGCAAGTCCTTCGGTTGTTCCGTCGCCAGCACCATCCTCCAGTCCGAGTCTTTCCCAGTTTCCAACAACGTCTACCGTAGAATTCAACGTTATCGTGGCGTTCTTCTGGGCTTTAAGACTCAACGTCACCAGCGATGATCTTTTACCCGACACCGATTCGTTCATTGAAGCTCTGGAGGCCTCCATCGAGAATCTTGTCGATGGACCCTCGAACGCCACAGTTCGCTTTGCAACCAATTCTTCGGGGAGTATTGAGGATTTCTCGGACTTCGAAGTGGAAGTGTCTGCCAGTCGGATGTGCAACATCGGAGATTGCGACTTGCTTGGAAACTTGGTCTTGACGGAAGTTCAGCAGTACTTGGATGTCGCAGCAATGAATGGTGACTTGGCCGACGGCATCAATCGAGTTGTGCAGGAACAAAACCTCACAGTTGCACCTGTCATGGTGGTTGACTACCAGCTTCTGAATGAAACGTTCAGTGTCGTGGATGTAGAGGACGGTGCTTCCTCGGCCATCCACCTATCCCACTGGTTTGGACTTCTCGCAACTTTGGCCTCCCTTGTTCTCGTCTAAGCCATCCCATCATCGCGAGTCGCTGCATATACTCGATCCCACACATCCATGGCGTCCTTAGCTTAGTCATGATACATAACATAACATTACCCTATCACACAAACTGCTGATGTCTTATGCGTCTTCTATTGCCTCTCTTGTCCTTCAAACCACCACACTGTACTGAGGGCCCGCAAGACCTCCAGCCTCTGGAAAAGCGGCATTCCAGGCGTGAGCCATTTCCTGTGTCAGGGCTGGATGATTTTCCTCCAGTTTGGCGGGATCATCAGCATAGCACACAATCAGTGTATTCACCGCGCCTCGCACTACATTCATCATGACGGAGCTGACTGCCACTCCCACGACAAGACCCACAATCATGGAGATCCAATAGGATGATTCCACTTCGCCATACACAAACGAGTTCGTGCCAGAATCGTGGTGCTTGTCAACCTGCGTTTGAATCAAAATTGCAATGGCACCCGTCAGGATTCCAACGGAAAAGTTGGTAAAGCCCAGGACGTACCCCACTAAATCGTTGGTCACAAACGCTGTAAACCCCCGTGCCTTGAAGAGTTCCACTACTTTGCGTCCACTTTCAAGGTAGCTGCAACCATAGATGCCTACATACACGTAGGCCCACTGATTGAAGTATTCCAAAATATCTTCCATGCACTTGACCAAACATTGTAGAATACAGAATAGTAGAGCTTCAGCTCCATTGTTTCCATCTCCCGATCGGTTGTTGTTTCGTGCGTGGTCAATCATGGCACGAATGGCGCTAATGAGAGCTTGCAGAAGTGACCCCATGCAAATTGATCCAAACGAGTAAGTGAGCGATCGGTAGACGGAACCAAAGACACCTGGAGAGCAACAACTCTGAGCCTCTTGTTCTACATAACACCATGTTGCAATGACGCCAGCAACAGTAACCTGAACCGTATTCTGTGGGTATGTACAAACATTAACTGTTAGATGCATGTTGTGTGGTTGTACAAAAAAGGAAGACTACTGGTCACACGCTCGCACGCATATAAACACACACTTACCAATAGTATCTTGCTGGTCCAATAAAAGGACAGCAACAGCGAAAAGACGACAAAGCCCCTCATGGGGTCACTTTGTTCCTCTGCCTCGTAGTCTTTCTTGGACATGCCTTCTGGTTTAGGATTGGCTTGTTGGTAGGCCTGATCCATGGCTTGCATCACGCCTACAAAAATGTAGAGCCACAGAATGGTCCATACAAAGCCTGCAATCGAAAAGACAAATGCGACAATGTACATGCCGCAATTGGCCGAAATACCCTTGAGTGCCACCATGAGATTGGTGGCAGCAAATGGAATCATGTGCCACACCTGGCGCAGGTAGTAAACGGTGGCACCCAAAATGACACCCGCCACGACCAAGACGAAAAAGTTAAAGTGTGACGCCACGCACATGGCAATCACAATCACGATGGACCAGACAAACGTGCCTGCCAAGGACGAAACCACCATGAAGTAGGGACAGGAGGGAATCACGTAGGCTGTCAGCAAGTAGCTGACAGTGTAGGCAATCATGGCAGAAGGCAGAATCACATACGACAGGATGCGATACGGATAGACGCCTGCCCACTCTTCAGCCTGGTGTACAAACGTGATGAACTTATCCCAATCCTCGTCCGTTGGAGCGCTTTCATCATCGTCCACGTAATTGCGCCAGTTGGATACATTGTAATCCATTTCATCCACTGTAAATGTCCCATAATCAACAGCCAACCAAATCATAACGGCAAGGTGAATCAGGAATAAGAGTGCGAAGGGTAAATCTTGAAATTTCGGTTCATCCAATTCATCCTTGGAATCTGCCATTACGAGTGGTGTGGCTTCTGCAGTTGTTGCCACTACAGCACCATAGGATTGCGGTATGCGATCTTCATCAATCAGTACTGGTTCGACATCAATTGCCTTGACAAACATACTCTCTTTGATGCTGGGAGGAACACGTATGGATGTAGGCACTGCGTGAGTAACAAGAAACCGAACGCGAAGGATCAACAATGAAGCGAGTTAGAGTTGTAAACAAATGAGGTCGTGTCGCATCGACTTCGCTAGAATTTTGGATCTTGAAACACGAGCTAATTGGAATGTGGAATTCAAATAGTCACCGAATGGTCGGTAGATCGAACAAACGAAGGGGTACACGAGCTGACGGCCAGACGTACATATCTTTGCTAGCTATAGCTAGCTAGAGGTAGAGGTAGCTAGAGGGTACTTTAAGTGTTTTCCATCATGGTGGTTACTGGTTGGTTCACTACACATGTAGTTGCCATGTTACTCCAAAGCACATACTAGAGAGAGCTATTCTCGGCTAGCCAGTCCGTGCGTTTCTCTTGTTCGTGCGGCTGCACGTGTACTGTGATGCGATGATACCATTAGGTTGGCGACTTGCATCTCCTGTGGAATCCAGACCCACAATGCGCAAGGAGGCTCCTGCATGGATTTTCTGGCGTTTGCATGTAGTTTTTCCTCTTATTCAGTACGTTTTAAAGCTATTTATATAAATGTATCACATCACGAGTATGCATGGTCGTCTGCAATGAAAACGATCCGCCATCAGTTCAATCTGCCATAGTATGCTGTTTCTCCATGTCGAGCATCATGCTACTAGTGGCAAGCAACGTGCCAATGGTCATCGTCTGGGGGTTACACCTGATACTCGGTCCAACTTTTTGTCCTTGGTGGTACCAAACATAGAATGGGAATTCAAGATATAATTCAAGACGAGGGCAGGCCTCCACAGCACAATCAATCTCTGCCACAACCAACGTGTTGAGGTTGGAGGATTGCTGAGCTCTGTGTGCAAACTCGTGCCATGTAGGACGAAAGGAAACACAGGTAGAGCTATCAGATGAGGTATAAGAAACAATCACATTCTCACCAGAATCCAACAACTTTTCCAAGCTTCTGGCGCGAACAGCATACTCAATTTCGAGGTCCCAAGCCTCCCGATTGCCACCTTGAGCACCGTCCTCCTCCTGACTAGCGAATCTCTCGAACGATGATGCAACATCGTCAGACGGTTTAGGAGCAGGAGACTCTTGGACGAGATCACGAACCCTCATGTCAATATCTTCTTCCTTCTGCTCTTCAAGGGGACCCATACCCGAGAGCCTTGTCGCTAGTTCATGGATGTAGGCACGTTGTTCCGCGACTCCCTGCTGGCTTGTTCGCCACAAGTCGTTTCTTGCCTCTGATATCATCTCTGTATTCTTCGCAAGGTAGCTGTGGAGATCTGCTAGAGAGCGACACCCCAACGCCCTAGGTTCAATGGCTTCGCCGTCGTGAAAGAGGCGAATGGTGGGATAACTGTGTATCTCGTGTTTGTCACAAAGAGCTTTGTGTGTTGGGCAATCAACGCGGAGAATAGTCACGTCTGGAAAGCCCTCTCTATTGAGCTGGTCCCACACCGGATTGAGCTGCTGGCTGTGGCGGCACCACGATGCCATAAAGTTGACGAAGACCAAGTGGCCCTGAATCACTTCTTGGAGGCGTTGTGATTGCGGCGGGAGGACGGACGATTCCCTTGTTCTATATGAATCCATCTGCTTCTGAACCCATCGTTCTTCGACGATGCCTGCTGCTGGCTGTGGCGAGACACTGAGCGCTTCTTCCCTCTCCTTCTCGGCTGCCGACCTTACACCACGTACTTTAGCTGTTGGAACTTCTACTGTAGGACTTCCAACTAGCGACGGGAGGACGGGCGATTCTCTTCTTCCGTATGAATCATCCATCTGCTTCTGAACCCATACATGAAGTTCTTCGACGGGGCGTACTGGCTGTGGCTCGGCTAGTTGTAGCGATACAACACGTACTTCTGCTGTAGGAGGACTTGCAGCTTTCTCATTTCCGCCTCCAAAGGGATCCAGCAGAAGCAGCCAAATGCCTACCCAAACAAGGAGCGTGAGAAACGCGACGGTCTTCGCAACCTTTTCCACTTTCTCATAGTAGTCGTCCAGGTTGCTCTTGATGAAACCAGCACTTACGAAGCAATCGCCCTCCTCCTCCTCCGCTTTGTCCTCTCCCTTTTCCTTCCCCTCTGGCTTCAAAGGAACACCTTCAAACACATGCCTCGTATCTAAGACTTCACCAGCAATCATGGCAAGTCTCTATCTGTGCTCGTTAATGGGACGGGTTTGTGTCAATTCTCTAGATGGGCCCGACTTTGGGCAATCGCGTCATCTGAAGCACGAACCAGTAATGACAGTTTTCTCTCAGTTAAACGGTGGTTAAATTAGTCAGGGAGACCGCTACCGGTACTGGTATGTAGTTCGAAGCATGAATCAAAATTGCTTCTAGCTAGACTCACAATAATATATCATGCCTATAATGGTCTTATGCCTTTGCTACATCTTTGTTTCCCCTCTTACTTTGTTTTCGATTCAATGTACTTCTTCATTGCTACTTCTACACCCTCGGAGTTGATCATTGTCAACGCTTTGGAAAAGCACTCAACAAAGTCAGGGTTCTTGGCAACGGATTCTCCGTAGACGTCGACGAGTTCGTTCAACCACACCGTGGGATCGTTATCGTCCTTGGCCTTGAGGGCAGTTTTGTGCAAACGATCCCACTGTGGATCGTTTGGTTCAATCGTTGCGCCGCTTTCGGTAGTGCCTTGGCAGTAGCGACACCACATGGCGGAGACGAGTCCCAAGCCATCCACCGGACGCTTCGCTTCAAGGTTTTCCTTGGCAATTGGAATCACAAATTTCGGTTGACGGGAGGCACCGTCAAAGCAGTTGCGACGAAGCGTGTCCTGGATCTTGGGGTTGGAGAATCGGTCTTGAATAATCTTCCAGTAGTCCTGCAAGTCAGTATCCGGCACCTTTCCGACTGTGGGAATGATCTCCGCTTTTTCTAGGCAATCAAGGAATGCAGAAATGGTCGGATGTTCCATAGTGTCGTGCACGTAGTCGAGATCCATCAAAGCTCCAGGATAACAGAGCGATGCGTGTCCTCCGTTGAGGATACGAATCTTCATAAACTCGTAGGGAGTAACGTCTTCGACGAAGCGCACGTTGTCGAGGGTGTCAAAGTCAGGGCGGCCGGACTTGGAGAATTTGTCTTCGATGACCCATTGACGAAATGGTTCGCAAAAGACTGGAGCCTGGTCTTCGTATCCAAACACCTTCTTAACATGATCTCGTTGCATTTCTGTGGATGCGGGTGTGATCCGGTCCACCATACTGTTGGGAAATCCAACGTTCTCTTCGATCCATGATGAAAAATCTGTACCACCACTTTGTTGTTCGGCCAGTTGCATGACGACCGATTTGGCAACAGTACCGTTGTGAGGGACGTTGTCGCAACTCATGACCGAGAAGGGTGTTCTCTTTCCATCGCTTTCCTTGATTTCTTTGAGAGCCTTCACAAGGATACCAAAGATGGTTTGAGGATCTTCTGGTTTTCCAATATCATGCTGAATGTCCTTGTGTTGGATATCCAATTTGCCGTCCTTGAGGTAGTACCCCCCTTCAGTGACTGTCAGGGAGACAATCTTGATCACATCGTCTGTGGATGCGAGGGCCTTCTGGATAGCACCTACTTCCACGGGCAAAAAATAAATCATGCTTCCGATGACACGCGCCTTCTCGTTCTCCGCGTCTTGTTCGACAATCGTTTGCAACCAGTCTTGTGGCTCCAATAGATCCCTTTTCGCTTGATCAAAGTGCATGACTCCTGCACCAACAATGCCCCACTGTTTGTTCTTCTCGAATTCGGCTTCTTGGTGAAACAAATCGTCCACATACGTTGCCATGTGAGCTCGATGAAAGTTGCCAACACCAATGTGGAGGATACCAGGCTTCAGTGAATGCCGATCATACTTTGGCACGGCGACCTTCGCCGAGAGAGATGATAAAGCGGACATTGAGAGCTGCATCGTGAAGTAGAGATTTGTAAAGAAAAAACGACGTTATAATTTGTAGGCAAGCAGGGTCAGAGAGCGTTTTATGTGACGAATACAGTGAACCAACAGCGCCCTTTAGACTGTAGGCTGGTTCGCTTTAGCAGTCGCTTTAGCAGTCGCTTTGGGCAGCTTGAGTTGTTGCCTTGTGCCTTGTTTGCATTATGAGGAATTGGTTGCAATCTTGGATTTGTAGTCACGTCTACAACCACGTCAGATATTGGCATGCTTTCATGTATGTGATCTTGACACCTTGAGGAATTCCTCAAGTTGACACGATCGTAGGTGGATGCGAGGTGCTTCATAGCACCTACTTCTACGGGCAAATTTTTCAGTCGTGCTTCGGATGACACGCCGCGTCTTGTTCGACAATAGTTTGCAACCAGCGTCTTGTGGCTCCAATAGATCCCTTCTCGCTTGATCAAAGTGCATGATTCCACTTGTCGAAGTACGTATAGACCCGACATGTTCGAATGTGTTCATGATGTGTTCACCATTTTCACAAAAGTGGCATTGAATGAGAAAGTAGCATAGCAAGTCTACGTAGATCAGTACGACATCAGGCACTCACTGTCATTTTCACCAGAGCAGTTTTCGGAAGCCAGGGTTCTTAGAGGCGTACAAGCTGCAAGGTACTTTTGCTCACAACTGAATGTGTTCATGATGTGGTCACCGTGTTCTCAAAAGTGACGTTGATGCGACATACGATGAGAGAAAGTAGCATACTCTGGAGTACCAGGTAGCAAGTCTACACGTAGGTCAGTGCGGCGTCAGGAGTGGCCTTTATGTTCCTCTGCTCAACCGGGAAAGGGGGAATCCAAGGTAAGGCGGGAGATTGTTGCACAAGAGAGAGTTAGATTACAAGATGGCAGTACTTGCAACAGGAGCGGAGAGTTGCAATTTGCTAGTGTAGATTTCTCGTGGACTGGCTCTCGTGAAAGTAACTGGCCCCGTTGTCAAGATGTGAACTCGGAGACTATTGAAAATTCATGCATCAGACGCGCCTCGTAGATAGCTAATCCACCTTGACGCGTTGCCCACCAGTGTCCTCTTGCTTCCCGAGTGCATGTGCCAAAGCAGCGCCCGGGCCCAGCAATGGTGCCATTAGGATAGCTCGGAGCGCATCACCCGGGCTATCGACCCAGATCACAATCAAAACTGCCATGAAGAGCACAAGAGCGTCTACCAAGATCATCTTGACTGCGTAGTTTGTGTTTTCCCAAAGAGCTCCATAAAGTGCACTAATGTTGTCGTACCCCACATCACTGAGCAAGGAATGAACAATATGGGCCCAAACCATGAAGCTGCCTACCGTGGCCATCCTGTAAGTAATCGCAACAAGTCGAGATGAAGCATCTGAGTTGGGCTTACTTGTCGGCAGAAACCACTGACCCACTAAAGGAAGGTGTAAGAAGGGACCTCCAACGATACCTGCAACAAACGTCCATCCATAGGTTTGGGTATCGAGACTGAAGAACACGATGGACATTCCCATCAGCCAGAGAGCGTACATGATGGCGTAACGAAAGTGGTACTTGCTAAACTCGTGAGCAGTTCCCCTACCCCAAAGCAAGCAGAATGGTACCCAAATCAAAGGAACTGCGACGCAAAAGGCAATGTACTGGCTTATCACCATAATGACAATAGGATACTTGAGAATACCTCTGACTCCACTGCGACCTGCTTCCACCATAATCAATGCGACAAAAGCGATCGCAACCGTGGCAAGCAACCCAAAAGCAAAGGCCCCCTCCGGGACGATTGAAAGCTCGTGGAAGAATGTTGTCATGATGCATACGAAGGAACCTCCCAAGTAGGGCTCGAACGGGATCAGGCCTTCATAGTCACCGCTGAAACACTTTTCTCCAACTGGTGTGATATCTTCTAGAATCAGTGATCGCACAATGATGTTGGTGACTACTGCGAGTACAACAGAAAAGACGGAAAGGGCTACACGTTTCATGATGTTGTCAACTTATCTTGATCACTCGTTTCAGTGTTATTTCGCAAAGACTCATTGTTGTAGCATTGTCCACATCATTCTCTCTATCTCTCATCATGATTTCAGATTTCTCAGGATCAATTTGACCACTCCCCAGCGCCAGGAGTACAGGTGTTGACCGTAGCTTACTACAGTACTCAGTACACAGTGTACAGCTTGAGGAATTTGGAATGCTGAGGCGCCGTCTTCAACATTTCTGTGACCACCGCTCATTCCTCGCAACAGCCAACATCACCAATAGCACATGCAACCCGTTTAACTGATCATCCATCAGTGAAGTCAACAAGAACGAGTAAAGCCACACTGTTAATCCGTCATGTCGTCAGAAAGTTGTCGCATGCTGCTGCGCTCGAAGCAAGGAGTCGAGCTCTTCTCTGTCCCTCGAAACTCGGAAGATGAGGTGCAGAAAGCCACAGAACGCACGTTTTTGCTCAAGGGGTCAACTACGCTCCAACACTCAAGCCCTGATGGAAGCCGTGTCTACATTCACCAACCTAGCCAAGGCGTTGTTATGTGTCCATTGAATGGAGACGGTGAAAACAAGGTTCCGTTTTTGGAGGATAGTAAGGGCGTCCAAATGCTTAGCTCCAGTCCCAAGGGGACCTACTTGCTGTCATGGGAAAGACTGTCCTCAACCGACACTGAGCATAAGAATCTTAAGATTTGGGATAGCAAAACGGGAAAGTTTCTTTACGGATTTGTTCAGAAGAATCTGAGAAGGGAAGGTTGGCCGTATGTGAAGTGGTCGCACGACGAAAAATATGCGTTCCTGATGGTCACAAATGAAATTCGTGTGTACGACGGCAATGGCTTTGGCGCAGAGGAAGTTCGCTTTGTCGACAAAATGAGATGCCCTGGAATGTCGAGCTTTTCGGTTCCCCCAAGTTCCAGCATACCTTCGTACCTAGTATCGTCCTTCGTCCCCATGACGAAGGACCGACCCGCACGCGCATCGTTGCATAAGTATCCCTCCACTGTGCCCCCGAACGCGTCCGTCTACCCTTCTCTTCTCACGAAAAGTTTGTACCAAGCTGATGAAGTGACTGTTCATTGGTCACCGAAGGGTGATGCTGCTCTCATGGCTTTGCAGACTAGCGTGGACACCTCGGGCGAGTCGTACTATGGCTCGACGACGCTGTATCTAATGACGGAAGAAGCGACTGACGTTGTGACTGTTCCATTGCCCAAAAATTCAACAGGCCCAGTGCTCGATGTTGCATGGATGCCAAACCCTGGCAAGCCACCTTGTTTCGCTGTCATTAGTGGGCGTATGCCCGCAATGTCTTCCCTTCATCATGGCACCAGCGGAGAACCCATTTTCCTGTTTGGCAACGCAAGTCGCAATACGATCAGTTGGGCCCCTCATGGTCGTTTCGTGGCCTTGGCAGGGTTTGGAAACTTGGCGGGCAGCATGACCTTTTGGGACCGTAACAAGCTCAAGGCCATCCCGCAGTACGACAAGGCCACGGGTGTTCCCCTTTACCCTGAACTTGTGGCTAGTTGCACGGTTGGGTTTGGATGGTCGCCGGATTCGAGATGTTTCTTCTCCTGCACTACCAGTCCGCGTATGAATGTAGACAACCAAGCGAAACTGTTTCGATACAATGGAGAGGAACTCACCAATGTTCCATGGGACAACGCGAACTACCAACCAGATAAGTTGCTGGAGGCAGCTTTTGTCCCTGCATTACCAGACGTTCACGAAGATCGAGCTCAGAGTCCAGCGCCTCGTGTGTCGGGTGATGCCGAAGCCATTGCAGAGGCCAAACGTCGGGCGTCTGAAGCGGCCAAAAAACCAGCCGTGGCGGCTAAGAAGCGTTATGTGCCTCCTTCTCAGCGCGGCAAGGCTGGTGGCACTAGTCTTGCGGAGCGCATGCGCCAAGAGAAAGAGGGCAACATGATGGGAGCCACCAAAGTTACACCCAAGCCTGGCATTCCTGGAGGTAGTGTTGGTGCTGGAAAGGCTGTACCAGTCGGAATGGCGTCTGCAGCCGCTGGTGATGGAGGGAAAAGTAAGAACGCGTTACGACGAGAACGTCAGAAAGAAAACAAGGCAAAGGCTGAAGCCGAGGCAGCTGCAGCAGCGGAAGCCGCAAAACAACAAGCGGCGACTCAACAAGTGGACCCCGAAAAGCGTGCCAAAAAGATTAACAAGCAACTCCGACAGATTGAGGATCTCAAATCAAAAGATCCAACTACCCTGAATGAGGACCAGCAGAAAAAGATTGATTCTGAAGCTGAGCTTCGCGCGGAGCTAGAGCAATTAAAGTTGTAGGACCAATATTTTGACGTTCAAGGACGGATCGTATTCTGATTTTCCGAGATCGGCTCAGTTGGATGTATCAGTCGTCGGTCACCAAAGAGAAAACGCCAACCATAATAATCGGCTTTTTGGCTACACAATGTGCAAGATTGGTCATTATTAGTAGGAGACACCACAAATCCTGCGCAGAACCTGATAACCCTGAATTTGAATATCGTCAACTTCTCTGTGTTCTCGCATTGCAGTCAATACCAACGCAATCCCGCCCTCCGCTGCAATCTTGTTTCGGCCGTCATAATCGAAAGCAAGCGTGTGTAGGGCAAAGCAGCCGCCCCTTTGCACCACGGCAGATTTACTGTGCTTTCGCATGGCAATTAGGACGGCACCTATACCCCCCATTGACGCAATCTTCATTGACGTGTCTTCATCGCCGATAGCAACGTTAGCAAGCGCATAACATGCATCCTCTTGTACATCATTAGATCCTTTGTGATCTTGCATTGCTGTCAATAGGCTTCTAATGAAACTCTCTGATGCCAGCTTAATTTTCCGTTTTTCGTCGCTGCCGTAAGAAAGATTTCTTAGCGCAACACATGCCCGCTCTTGCAAACTGACTGATCCTTGGTGATCTTGCATTGCAGATAAGACCGCGCTAATACCACCCGCTGATGCAACTTTCGTTGAAATGTCACTGTACCAAGTAAGAGCCCCTAGTACATGGCATGCCTTCGTTTGTAAAGTGACAGATCCCTGGTGTTTTTTCATTGCAGTCACGACCACGCTAATGCCACCTGCTGATGCAATGGTCGTTGCCGTGCCTCCATTGCGAGAAGCCAGAATCCGTAGAGCCCCGCATCCCATCTCTTGCACAGCAGCAGATCCTTGGTGGCCTTGCATTGCTTTCAAGATCGCGCCAATACCACCTGCTGACACAATAGTCGCTGCACACTCCTCACCCCGACTGATATTCCACAGTGCAGCGCAACCCACATTTTGTACACGAACAGATTCTTGGTGTTCTCTCATTGCAGCCAAGACCACGCTAACACCACCTGCCGATGCAATCTTCGCTGCATACTCCTTACCCTGAGCGATACGCGACAAGGCGCTACAACCCGACTCTTGTACACCAGTAGATTCTTGGTGGTCTCTCATTGCAGCCAAGATCATGCTAATGCCACCTACTGATGCAATCTTCGCTGCATACTCCGCAACCAAAGAGATATTCCATAGCGCACCACATGCCATTCCTTGTACACCAACACATGCTTGGTGTTCTCTCATTGCAGCCAAGACCGCACTAATGCCCCCTGCTAATGTAGTCTTCATTTCAGTACCTATATTGTGATAGGCCAGATGCCATAGCGCACCACACGCCTGCTCTTGGACACCAGCAGATCCTAGATGTTCTTGCATTACAGTCAAGACTGCTGCAGTGCCACCCACGGCTGCAATCTTCATCGCAGTTTCTTCAAAAAGGGCAAGCTTCAGCAACGCACCACATGCGTGCTTTTGTACTTTGGCAGATCCTTGATGTCTTCGCATTGCAGTCAATATCCTTCCAATGCCACCCGCTGATGCAATCTTCTTTGCACTGTCTTCATCATTATATGCAAGCTTCCACAGCGCTGCACATGCATATTGTTGTACATCCGTACATTCTTGGTGTTCTTGCATTGCGGTCAATATCACACCGATGCCACCCTCTGATGCAATCGTCATCGGATGGTCATCGTAACGGGCAAGATCCCACAGCGCAGCACATCCCTTCCCTTGTACACCAACAGATCCTTGGTGTTTTTGCATTGCAGACAGTACCACGCTAATGCCACCCGCTGATGCAATCTTCTTTGCGGCATCTTCCGCTGACGGAGTCTTCTTTTCTTTTCCGTTGCGAGCAAGATTCCATAGAGCCCCACATCCCTCCTCTTGTACATTGACAGATCCTGGGTGTCCACGCATTGCAGTTAATACTGCTCTTATACCACCCGTGGATGCAATGATGGTTTGATTGAGGGAGCTTTCGATGGCAAAATTGCGCAGAGCACCGCACCCCACCTCTTGCATGGTGGCAGATCCAGAGTGCCGTTGCATTGCGCTTTGGATAGTGCCTATACCACCCTCTAACACAATGCTGGTTCGATTGGCGGAGACATGGACAGCAAGGTTCTGTAGAGCGCTACACCCATATTCTTGAACATCAGAATTTCCTGTGTGATGATGCATTGCAGTCAAAATTTCATGAATACCACCGTGGGTTACAACTTCTTCGCAGCTCTCTGTGACACGACAAACTCTCTCGAGGATTGGAACGACGAGTTGGGGAGACCCTCCGTCGCTGCACGAATTTTGGGCGCGCAAGACAGAAAGAATTTTCGGAATCGCTTCCTCTTGATCAGTGGTTTTCGCAGATACGTGTGCTGCAAACGATTCGGTTCCCTCAGCTGTCAGTTTGATCTTCTTAGTAGGCCAACCTTGCAGATCATCAAGTTGAGACTTGTACGTTCGAGCCATGTTCTCCAATTGCAGCAATCGTTTCTTCAATGCCTCGAAGCTTTTCTTCGTTTCAGCCAATTCCTCGCTCAGACCCCTCCGCTCGTTCTCACCCAATGATTGCGATGCATCGGCGGCAGCGCGTCCATTTTCCGTGATGACAGAAGACGTAATTAGGTTTGAGCTTCCTTGTAGCCACTATAGCTTTCTGGGGTACAGTTAGTAGAAGACTCGGGTTGTTGTTCGAGGTTATTTCTTGTCATCCGCGGTATCAGACATGCTCAACGGACGAACGAATGTTTACACACGGCACGACTGACTCCAGGATATACAGCAACCCGGAAATGAAGTACCACGCCTTGCTTATACGCGGAGTGCTTAGAGTCTTGGAGTAGAAGCCGCCTCAACTTGATATCTTCATACAGCAAGCTATGATGAGAGAAGTGTTGAACTGACGCCGAAAGGTGTTACGGCTGATGATGGAATCTTGATGGAACTGGTGCGTCCAGATCCTCATATTGAATATGTACAGTAGTAAGTGCAAATGATACGACAGTACATGTACATGTACGGGGAACAAAAACTGTCCCAATATTCCCAAAATTCAGAATTTCTTGGTAAGAGGCGCCTATTACCGTGGACCTATCCATTCACAACAATAACGACAGAAGAAAAAAGCCTTGAGTTAGTAAGTGCACAGTCAGATATCTGCAATGACCTACCGTGTTCGTTTCGTTGGTAGCAATTGGGATCGAGAAGAGCAGAAGAGTATTCTGCGGCAGAGACAACGAAAAGAACGGAAAGAAGAGCGAACAAGATTGGCCAAACTCAAGGGTAAAGGAGGGCGGTTGGTGTTGGCTTCCATTTTGGACGAATCCCTCAGCGACGCCGTGTTGGATATTTTCAGCTCAGGCGAGATCTATGGAGAAATTGTCTTTACGAGCATGATAGAGAAAGCTCACATCGACACCAACGCCACTCCGCGCGCCCAACTAAACGAGTTTCGCAACGCGTGGAGGAACATGAGAAGCGCCGACAAGCTTCTGTATGGCGATCTTTTCGGCGCTGCGAGCTTTTTATTCGAGGAAAGGTTCGTCATGGTGGGCAATTCATTGAGGGAAAAGCACACGCAGAAAGCAAATACGACAAACATTTTGAAAGATGACGACTACGAGGTCGATGCAAAAGAGCCACCAACGAAGCGTAGTCGCAAGACAACTACTTAGAATGCGTTATCCTTTGCAATTGGTGCAGAATGTATAGTATTTCTATTCCTATGGTCGATCAGGATTTGCATCACTTGACGTTTCCGTGGCGGATCGATTGTTGGAAATTGCGGTTGCTGCTGTCGCTTGCTAGTAGGCCGATCCACGGGCTTGTTGGGATTGTTTCGACCCCAGAAGCACCCAAGTTCAACAGATGGTTGAGAGTCGCATCCGTCATGCGTTGCCTCGACAAGTCGCAAATGAGTAAATTGTTGCAAACATGGTCTTTGCTGTTCTCGCTGTTGTAGACGGCAACCAAGAAAGATACACGATCATTATCTTTGCAAAGCTCTTGGAGGCGCAAAGAGGAAATCTCATCCCGGACGTGCCGTGACAAAATCGCCCAGGCCTCGGATAGCCTTTAGACTTTTCGTTCTTGAGCTGGTGCAAAAGATAGCGAACTCGACTACAGCTCAGTTGTCGGAGAAGGACTAAGCCGCTTCCGGATGCGATCGAAGTCACCGAACTGTACGTCACTTCCACCTCGTTGTCCGGTCTGATCGCCAGTGCTATGTCTTGTTTCGTAATACCCTGTAGCTTGTGCGTGTACAAGTCCAAACATACGTCGCGGTAGTTCGTAAGGTGCATGCCTGGATGGTGGTTTTCCTCTTCAGCAATCTTTCCCATGGCGTTCAGAGTTGTTTGCTGGAAAGTTGCTGTCGCTTGCGTCTGGAGCGCGAGCGTTTCCAAATAATTTGCGCGAAGAAAGTCGCGATTTTGATGCATCGTGGCGGCATCACCTCTCACCGTATCTATCGGCGAAGAAGCCGGGCTTCCCGCACGATGGCCGATTGGTCCAGCTATTATCATGTCGCTTGGAACAAAACAAAAACAATGCGGAGCTATTCCTAATGGTAATTCCACAATTATCCCTCGCATCACCCTGTAGGGTAACGAGTCAACGCTGATGACGAAGTGTCACGTGTGTTGATTTGCACGCATCGAAGTTGTACACCTCATTTCCCCTTTCCTGAAATGGCCTGAATGCGTACCCTATCAGCTAGCTGCATCTAGGGATGAAGGGAAGACCAAATGCACCCGCGGACAGACAAGCGATGACTGCCGTCGCAACGTTGAAGATGTAAATGCGATGGATAGATGGATTCCAGTTTCGCAAGGAGAGAGGTACCGTCATGACCATGAATGTCATCCACACCACTTCTGCGACGCGGTACCATGGGAACGAGATGCCTTGCGTATAAATCGAAATGATGGGGTCTTGATGCATGGGGCAGCCTGAGATGCGAAACGCGAGCTGGGCATGAAACCGAACCAAACCAGCCCCGAGAGCCACCATGGCAAAACATATCATGTGATAGTAATGAAGACGTATGTTTCGACTTTGACCTTTCTTTGGATAGAGATTTTGTAGCGACATGATCCAGTGCATCAAGAGTGTAGGTGCCACTGTCAGCCCCGGTAGAAAGGGGCCACAACTCGCCAGAACTTGCAACCATGTGGGCACCGCCGACGGTTCTCCATCATGGAATACGGTCAATGCCAAATACCAGGGTTTATCAGGTAAGAAAACAAATACAGCATTTGTAGCCAACTCGAGAAACCAACACGGCAGCACAACAAAGTTCAACAACTTTCCGACATTGACGTGGATCGAGGGGCGTTTGACCGTGAGCATCTGCACCAGCGAGAGCGCGAACCAACTGACGGCCAAGGGCATATGCCGTTTCTGGATGTTCAACGCTTGTTCTTGGGTTGGTGTGTGCCCACTCCAACTAAAGCCCGTCGCGAGAAACCATGCAAACGGGGCAAACAGAATGCAGGACATGGTCACGCCAAAGGCAACGTGGGCTTTCATCGTAGCCAAGCACTTTGTCTCCTTTGTCAGGCCGAATCCGGCCATGGAAACCGAGCCCACAGCCATAGCAATCCACATTATCATTGTCACTCTTCTGGTGCAATCGTATATTGTATTGTAGCAGTGGTATTGTAAAAATCGCCTCCTTCTTTCCTTCTTCGGATGTAACAACGACGGGACGATGGCATTGTGTATTGTGTATTGTGTGTGGCGTGACAAGTACTGCAGTTTAGGGTTAGGGATACGGCCCTAGCATTGCTCACGACTTCTATCCCGTCCAACCGCATTCCAACTGTCTAGAGGGAAAAGCTAGACTAAAACGAGAAACCCACGAACTTTTTAGACTGATTGCAGACTACACGTACTGAGTGATGTGCTTGTAGTCTAGCATTTTTGCAAAGAGATATACATCAAGGACGTGAGTCAGTCAGTCGAGCAGATGTAGGCGACAAGATAAAACGTTCGAAAGAGCTTGAGCTTTGATAAAATTTGCTCCCTTTCGCCTGATTCCAAGGCTCGATTTGGACTAGCTAGAGTAAACACTCTACGTACGTAATCGTTAGCAATACTAATTTGCAAGCGCCCGCAAGAAGTTTGGTACGTAGGAGTAGGCAGTAGCAAACTAGAGGAGTATAATACGTAAGCCACCAAGGCAAGTCAAGCGGAGTGAGGAGCACCACCGTGCATGAGAGCCAAGCCAAGTCGAGCGAGACCGTTTCCACGTGTTGCTTCTGGCCCATTAATTGCGATGCGCCGATCCTGTTGAAATTTTGATTGGAGCTCCAAGATCTAAACATCCGCTACCTCGCAGGACACACGCCCTGAACTACAAACTCCGCGATGTCTGACCAAGGAACATGACGAGATAATGAGTGCCGCTATTCATTCAATGCGATGCAGATGAAGCCAATGTCTGTCGCAACTGCCGAGTTATGAATACGGATGACTAATGGTAATTCCACAAATATCCCTCGCATCGCCCTGTAGGGTAACGAGTGAGTCAACGCAGATGACGAAGTGTCACGTGTATCTGATCCATTCGATGCTGCAGTAGGGAGAATACATTTTCACGCTGTCCTTTGACCACATGGGTTACCAGGTTGCAATAATGAGGGAGAAAAAGACGACCCGAAAAAGACCCAATTGTGAACTAGCGTGAATAAACCACCAACACCACCAAAGACGCATTAAGAAACTTTCAGTGTAGACATGGTTGGAAAGGTCATGTCTCCATCTTCCTGTTGGAGCATTCAAAGGGATCTTCTCTTGGACACATCATGCGACATCTCGCTACGCTGGAGCTGCTCGTCGTGTAGTGTGGGAGCACCACCGCTTGCATTCTCCCGTGCACCTTGTCTACTACTAGTTCCACCGAATTTTCGACAAAGACCGTCGTGCACAACATCTAATTTACTACAGGGTGTGTGAAGAAAACGTTACTTCTTATTGGAAGAGTAGGATAGCGTCTTTGGTTTCTTTCGCCGAATTTGCTGCCCTCCACCCCTTCGAGTACTAGTAGCAACTGGTTCTTGTTTCACCGCAGGTCGCTTCTTTGCCGGAGTCGTTTTCGGCGTTTGGGATTGTTGTTGTTGTAGTTGTTTGGCAAAATCCTGTTCCAGCTTGGCTGCATCGTAACCGTCTGCATCAGTCTCGTCCAGTGATTTGGATTGTTGCTGTTCCAAATTAGCTAGAATCATGTCGACAGTCTCCGCATCTAATGGGCAGTTGCTATCCACTTCCAAACTAAGAGTGCCCGTCTCTTCCATGTCTTTATGGTAGAGGGGTAATCGAATGGTCGTCTCCTCTTCTTGCTGTTGTATGTGAATCTGTTTGAGAGACTTGAGGGCTTTGGCCACACAGTGTGCCATGACGGTGGGTGTCGTTGTCTCCACATCAATGCCAAGATCTGATAAATGTCCTTCAATGGCAGTTTGCGTCAACCGGCAACGTGTATAGTAGTAGTATTGCTGCTTGTCTTCTTGTCGTCGTCGTCGTCGCAGTGTACCAATCATGGCACTCCTCTGATTAGGAGTCCAAGAAATGTCGACAAAGAGTACTGCTGCAGAAACATCATCATTGTTCGATAAAAGAGGCGTTCTCCAATATATCTTCTTCTCGCGTTTGGTTCCCAGCAATGATGCTGTTAAATGAAGTGCAAACTGCGTATCAAAGGATAGCTGCTTGCTGCTCATTGTGCTGATGCTGGTTGTGATGGGCTTCTCTAGAGCCGAACGTTTGTCTTTGGCAGCAAGTTTTGAGATTTTGTCGAGAACAGTGCTACAGTCTACAGGTCTACAGTGACAATAGTATGATTTGAGTTGATTCGAATGAATCGAAGACTGAAAGAAACCCGGAAAATAATGAGATTCAAATCACTGTGCGGCGCGCATTGGTGGTAGTACTTACTGTATCGTTGTCATTCAAAACAATCTCTCTTCGTTTGAACAGTTCAAACACTCTACCCCCTCTCTCTCTTTCTCTCTTTGCAGTTCACAAGCAAGCAAGCAAACAAACAAAAGCTATAGCATGTCGTCGTCGTGTCATGACGCTACTGCGGATCGTTGGAATGATATCGTGGAACGCGTCGTAACAGCCGTCGAGGCGCGCCAAGATGTTCGTGCCGCTCAAATTGACGCCGCCGCCGGTGGTCGTGCTCGTGCTGTGGATGTAGCTCGTCAGGAAGATACACTGGGTGGTCCTCTCACTTCGATTGAACTATCGAGATTGCAACAAGTCGTCGATTTCGAATCTGTGGATGCTGATTTGTTGTTGAATTTATGTACCTTTTTGGAGCCTCATGTCAATGCGGCGGCAAGTGTCAATTTGATTCGAGAAGTTCATAAGTGGATGGGAAATAATAACAATGCTGGAGAAAAGAAGAGGCGAACGTCAGTGGATGAGGTGAGTGTACTGTATTTGTATGTATTGTCTTGTGTGTGCATGTGCTACATGTACATGTATGCGCAGTTGAATTTGAATACAGGTTGAGTTGTCTAACGTCAAACTTGTCTTCCTCATCATCTGTCATCAAAATCGTATTCAATTCATGCAACAGTGGCTCAAAGGAGTCGGCAGTAGCACCAATGCTTCCTTGGTCGGTCCAGGTGTTCTGCGCTATCTCTTGCTTCGCAATGGCCTCGACGCAGCATCTATTTTGCTTACAATCATGACGTCTCATACTGATCGTCGCCTCATGTCAGAAGACTCGATTGAATCTTGTATCTTGTTGCTCCGTCATCATCTAACCAAACATGTGGGACCTACATTGATGAATACGGGGCACTTGGAGCTTATGAAAGGATCAGTGTCTCCTGTAAAGCAGAGTGTGGCAACTCCAAGGAAGCGTCGTCGATCCAGTGGAGGTGCAGATTCTTGGCTTGTCAAGGAACTCAAGAAAGTCTACAAGCCCATCATTTCATCCCTTCCGCAACTGTTGCTGCTCTTGGAGACTATGGAGAAACTGGCGTCCAAGGTGCAGATGGAAGACCAATCCCTCCTGACGCTGGCATCGACTTGCATGACAGTTTTCACTCTCGACCCTATCA
>JAVCKV010277001.1:0-14817 GCA_032274145.1 Herpochondria borealis
GAAAGGAATCCCAAAAAACTAAAAAAATCCAAAAAAAATCCAAAAATTTCAAAAAATCCAAAAATCTAAAAAAAATCCAAAAAATCCAAAAAATCCAAAAAAAATCCAAAAAAAATCCAAAAAATCCAAAAAAATCCAAAAAAATCCAAAAAATCCATAAAAAACCCCAAAAATCCAAAAATTGTCAAAAATGGTCAAAAAATCCGAAAATCTGAAAAAATCTCAAAAAATCTGAAAATAGATTTGTTTTGCCGAAGAAAAAACGGTTTCTGAAATTCCGATTCCTATTAAGTTTGCAGGATTGTGTAGCGGAGCCAACTCAGACAATTCTTTGATATTTTGTTTTACAGTATTTTTATTTCGGATTAAATTCTTGAGTAGTGTTTTCTAAAGCATCTTGTGTAGAATTATATTTGAATTAATTTAAAATAGGCTCCCCTTTTTGGGATTAAAGTGTGTCCATTTCTTATCGACTTGCCGTGTAGGAACAGCTTGATCCACGAGGTGCAGAGAGAACAATGCAATATTGTTGTACCAAAAGCCAGTGCTATCCAGAACAGCCGACGTGGACATCGAGCCCTACGTGGTTGATCCGTTCATCACCAAGCCGCCCCGACTCTCTACATCCACGCGATCCGTAGCATCCAAGTTATCTGCTCCGGTCTTCGGTGGCTAACGTCTCGCCAATGCAGATAGCGGGGAATAGCTCAGAAGAGCCCTCTTCGCAATATGCCACGGATTCACTCAAGCTTTACGACGCCCTCACCGCTCAATCCCCACAACACCCGCATTTTCAAAACGCCCTCTCCACCCTCGATACCGCCCTGCGTCAGTACGGGAGTAACAACTTCGCCGTCGCCTTCAACGGCGGCAAAGACGCAACCGTGGTACTGCACCTTTCGCTGGCCGCGCTAGCCAACTATTTGCGCAATCACCCTCGCACCGACGGCGACGCGACCGCACCAGCCCCTTCGACTCGGGCACGCCTCACCTGTCTCTATCTCGAGGGCGGCGGAATGACCGAAAACTTTGCAGAGGTTGACGCATTTGTCCACGCCACTGTCGCCGCGACGCCGGCCATTAATTGCATGCTCGTCCCGGCCGGTATCCGCGACGGCATCGAGCAGTTCGTCTCCACCCGCACAGGGTTGTGTGCATTCGTCATGGGAACTCGTCGCTGCGATCCGCACGGCGCGACCATGGAGCATTTCGAGCCGAGCTCCCCGGGCTGGCCATCGTTCATGCGCGTTAACCCGATTCTCGACTGGAGGTACGCCGACGTGTGGCACTTTTTGCGCTCGTTCCAGATCCCGTTTTGTAAGCTTTACGAACAGGGCTATTCGAGCATTGGGTCCGTGCCCACGACACACCCAAACCCGGCGCTGAGGCATGAGTCGCCGGATGGCTCCATTTCTTTCAAGCCGGCGTGGCTGCTCGAGGATGAAGCATTGGAGCGTGCCGGCCGAGTAAAAAAGGGCTCATGATAACCGTGATCCATTTGTGTAGGAAGATATGTTACTCGGTCGGTAGGAACAGCTTGTCCGTGTGGACACCACTTGCAGCGAATTTCACCAGCGCGGCGGCGCACACCTCGAGCTGGCACGATGTGTTCGGTCCGTTCACGTGCACCATGGAAAGCACAGCTCGGTCTGTTACGTCACTGCCCGGTGCCTGAGATGGAGCATTGGTGCGATCCTGTTTCATGGTATAGACAAGGACGACGTGTGTGGCAAGCGTTTTCCATGCAGGGGGCATGAAATCGGCAGGACAGTTCGGAATGCCCGCGGATGGGAATCCCCACTTCTTCACATCAAGAGGTTTTGCGGCATAGAGGGCTGCTTTAGTAACGTAGACAGTGACCTTCTGAAGGGCGAGGAGTGCCCTCAATGCCGAGATGAGAGAAAACTCAGCCGACATAGAGCGTAAGTTCTGACTTGTGGCAGCTTCGTACTTGTCCGTGTAGTGAAACGAACCGAGTGCATCGATGCAGATAGTTTTCACTGTAAGAGAAGTTATGGGATGGATTAGGTTTGATGGAGGGAATCAGTTTACCGGAAACATGGGAGTTGGGGGGACTTTTCGCTTCGATGTTCGTGGACGTACCTTGAGATCCATGTTCGGACTGCAAATAGGATTGTAATTCGAGAATTGAGCCGACAAGGGCGTTAGTGCTGTCAGGGTTTGCGACGCGCAGAGCACATAGACTGGCAGTAGCCAGACGATGGGGGTTGTCTGTAGGGCCCGACTCGCGAAAAAGGGCAACCAAGATATTCGTTAGGAATTGCAGGTCAAGGCCGCCGTTGAGGTCGAACCACACAACGGCGTCATGTTCGGTGTGAGCGCGAGAGTGCAAGGCATGTGCTGTGATTTGGTGGAGCAAAACTGTCTTGCCCGCCGACGACGTGCCGACTATGTCAACGAGTTCGCCGAGCCGGACAGGGTGATGCGGTACGGTATCCAAAACTCTCAGACCTGCATGCATCTCCAAGCCGGGAAGGTTGTTGAGAATGGACGGGCCATCATCAACTGCACCCATGCGGGCTGCGTAAGCATCGTGCAGAAGTTGCGACCCCATTGTGCCCGAGGTGGTTGTACCGCCAAAAAGCTGAACAGAGAGAAGGATGAGAGGAGCGAGCGTGGTACAGGTGGGATCAAACAGAAATCGAAGGAAAAAAAAAAGCAGGGCGGGCGGCATTGCTCAACAACCAGAGCAGCTACTTTAATGTCTGGACAACGACCGCGCCGATCAACTGCGCGTCCTTGATCGTCTGACTGTCGTCCTCGAGCACCTTCTTCGGGAACGTCGTCGACAGCACAAAATTGCTTACACCCGGTCGCGAAGCGCTAACGAACGCTCGCAGATCACCGACCGTTCCATCCTCATTCATGCGTGCGACGAGGCGCGTTCCGTCGCTGAGGCGAATCTGCACGCGGCCGACGGCGCGCGACTCGTCAATCGTCAGCGTTGCGTTAGCCGCGCCGGCGTCAGCCGGCGCGTTTGCAGCGGGAGCCGCGGGAGATTCTGCGGCAGGGGCGGGTTGATCGGCTCCGCCGGTGAGACGCTGGCCGCCGCCAGAGAATGGGACGATGCTGCGACGTTTTTCAACATATTCCTCGCCCTTACGATCGACTATGGTGATGCTCACGTCGCCGACGCCAGGGTCCTCCATCTCCTTCGGGACGACGCCGCGGTTGACATCGGCGAGAAAGGCCTCGTTGGCCGGGTCATCAAACGCGCGCAGCGGGCCCTCGTCCACACGGAACCCGTTCGCATAAAAGGTGAGAACGCGGGTGACATGGCGCGGACCAACGACACTCGGCTGAGCGGGCGGCTGCTCGCCCGTGTCCCCAAGCCTGTAACCGGCGCCAGCGAAGCGCTGCGGTCCCTCAAACTGCTCGATTTCCGCATCTGTGCGCGGGCCGGGCGCGCGCGCGCGCTCGAAGATTGCGTCGGCGAGACCGGCCGGGCCGTCCGGCGGCGGAAGGTCTGCGTGACCGGGTGGGCCAGCGGGCGGGATGCCAACGCCACTGGGACCGGCGGCACTGGGACCGGCGGCAGTGCTCGCGGCGGCGGCGTCGCGCTGTCGCGGATCCTGGATCATCTGGCCCGACTTTTCGCCGCCGGCATAATAGCCCTTTTCGTCGTCGTCGCGCTCGCGCTCGAGCGAGCCGAGGGTTGCGACGCCGGTGCGACGCGGCGGGCGGCGCGAAGCCGGGGCGGCAGACGACGGCGTGGCGGTGGTGGCGGTGGCGGGCGGGGTGAGGGGCCGCGGCGGAGCGTGGGGTGCGGTGGCGGGCGTGGCCGTGGAGGCGAGTGTGGCGGGGGCTGCGGAGGGACGCGGGGCTGCGGAGGGACGGGAGGGGCGCGGGACCTCGCTGGCCGGCGGGATAATGCCGTCAGACTCGAAGTAGGTGGAGACGGCGGCGTCGAGGTTGTTGTGGGCGGCCTGGAGGAAGAAATTCGCGGTGGCCTCGTCGGCGCCTGTGATGTTGGTGAACTGTTCGAGGGGCGTTGGATTTGCCATGGTTGGCGGGTGGGGGAGACGGTTGCACGCGATGGCGCGATGGCGGAGGGCGGGCGGGTTGCGGGGGAGACGCAGTCGCGTTGCGCAGCCGTGGCGATGACGTACGGGCCGCCTGCGGCGAACGGTGGAGCAGACGGCAGCGGCTGGAAGCGCGTGCCATTGTGGCCCGTACAGTTGCAGCTGCCTAATCCCAGTGTGCATTACAGTGCCCGTCTGCAAGCCCGTGTGCAAGCCCGTGCGTTTTGCGACCGGGCGATGCTTCTGGAGCGGATTTTCGCGCTTTTCCGCGTGGCAGGCCAAACGCCACCTTCCACGCCTCCACGCCCGCGGCATTCAGGTATTTGTATGGTTGTCGGGTACGGTTTTCGCGGCACAAACAGGTGCGCCAAGCCGCGCTCCCGACCGCGCTGTAATGCGCCTTGTATTGTATCGTAGCCGTGGCTGGTACACCAGTGAACGGCTAGATTCCAGCGCGTCCTCCAAAGGCAAGTGGCCGCCTGCAATTGGTGCGCACGCCGATCGGATCATGGCACGTCGCACACGTGGCACGCATTCGAAGCCCAGCGGCGCGTGTTCCGCCATGTTTCGTGGACTCGTGTTTTTTCGATGTTTTATTTTTGCTCGATGGCCCTACACCGGTATCGCGCCGGCACGCCGGCCGGTGATCCCTCGCTCGCCGAACGCCCGGTTTTTGTTTCGTTCGGGTGCCAGATTTTTACTAATTTTTCGCCCACCCTTCTGCCTCTGCCGCACACTCCAGCCGCCCCGGATTTCGTGCGCTTGTTCCTCTCACAACCGTCACTCCTGCCTCCTTGTACGCTCTGGGCACCCTCCCCAACCCCCCCTTCCACACTCGGAACGAGCCCGTTCGCTCACTGCCTGTACTTCTTCACCGCGACCGATACGTCCGCACCAACTTGGCTCTGCAAGCTCCACAGCCCTCGTCCGCACCGTTGTCGTCAGGTCGCTCTAGTCCTACAGGAAATCGCCCAACACTCAGAAAAGATTCTCCGCGACCCTCATCTCATTCATCCGTCTGTTGATCCGTGATCCGGCACACACACACACACACACACACACACATCACTGCCTACCCTAACCTCAGTCGTAAGCAACCTTGCATTCCCCCAAGCAAACCCATCCACCATCATGACCACTCCGGCCCAGGCACCCGCCCCAGAAATCCCCACCTTCAAGGTTGTCCTTGTCGGTGACGGTGGCGTCGGCAAAACAACCTTTGTTAAGAGACATATTTCGGGCGAATTCGAAAAGCGCTACATCGCCACCATGGGCGTCGAGGTTCACCCCATCCGCTTCTTCACCAACTTTGGCGAGATCCTCATGAACGTATGGGACACAGCTGGCCAGGAGAAGCTTGGCGGCCTCAGAGACGGTTACTAGTAAGTTGTCACCTCCCCTTTTCATCCCTTGTCTTATGAGGAACGCCGGCTTTTCAGCCCTTCCGCGAGAAGGCCTTATCCGGTCTATCTGCGCGCCTTTACCTTCTACTCATTCTGAAGATCCCACTCAACCATACCACTGCGCATGATCCCCTTCCCTCGGATTTCGATCGATACTAACGTCCCATTGCAAAACCGCTTTTCAAACTCGCTTGATCTGTCGCGCAGCATCCAGGGCCATGCCGCTATCATCATGTTTGACGTCACCAGTCGCATGACATACAAGAATGTGCCACAATGGCATCGCGATCTGGTCCGCGTGTGCGAGAACATTCCCATTGTCCTGTGCGGCAACAAGGTCGATATCAAGGATCGTAAGGTCAAGGCGAAGACAATCACCTTCCACCGGAAAAAGTCACTGCAGTACTACGAGCTCAGCGCCAAGTCCAACTACAACTTCGAGAAGCCCTTCCTGTGGATTGCGCGCAAGCTGATCGGGAATGCCAATCTAACCTTCGTCCAGTCGCCCGCGCTAGCACCACCAGAAGTGACAATTGACGAGGAGCAAAAGCGCCAGATGGAGCAAGAGCTTGCCAACGCGCAGCACGTTCCGCTGCCGGACGAGGACGACGGTCTCGACCTATGAGATTGGCGGCAGAATTCAATTCTATCGCGCCATGACCGCTCGTGCGGTTCGTGGGTTGCCATCTTTCACATGTTCCGGATCACACAACCACTGCCAGATTGTATCGTACACTCCTGTTTGACGCCGCGCCCCTGTTTTCCCTACTATCGTCTCCACTTTGATCCTGGTTTCCTAGGTCACCGTCCTTTCCTACCTTGCCACGCATCTCCGCCCCACCGCCCCACCGTTGTCACTAAACTTCCGGCTCCTGCGCACCCTGTGCGCGCTAGGGAGACTCTCTGTTGAGGGTCTGCGTTAGTGAGCTGTCGCCTGCGACTTGACATCGCCTTTATCTGTTGCAACCAGTTTGATATTTTATGTCCAATCGATGAGTAGCGAGCTGAGCCGTGTCAAATGTGTGTCACATCGGGTGACCATGTAGGTCGCTTTTGTGCGTCAATAAGTAAACTCACATCAAAGACGTTGCCGCAAACTATGGACAAACTTAGGGCGAACTCATGTCAAACTCAGTTGTGAAGTAATGCATTGTTGTGAAAAGTGAAGAATTATGAGCGCATTGGTGCATGCCTACTTCCGTACGTCTCTACGTGCTGAAGCCGCTGATTAAATATATTCACCATTAGGCCATCCCTCCTGCGAGTTACGCACTGCGGGTTACGCACTGCGGGTTACGCACATATAGCGAGTTTCACTACCCCTCATCCTTGCCTGGGCCCTCAAACGCGACCGCTCTTCCTTCGATACCTACTTTCTCCGCCTTCCTTCGTCGCCACGGAACACAGAGATCGGCAGAATGGTGATTATTGTCCGAACGCGCACAGACCTCGTCCTCGTCGCTTTGCTTGCGCTAGTTACACTTTGCACGGCCTCTGCGGACGGGACTGATCAACTCCCACCTGTGCGCACAAAAGTCACCTACCAAGAACCGCAACAGCAACAAAACGACGACCCGGAGGACGCCTGGGCCGAGTGGGGCGAGACAAAAACGACGCGCAAGAACCCGTTTCCGAAACGCCAGCGCAAGATCGAGGTCGGTATGGACATTAACTCCATCCTCGGCATGGCTATGAAGCAGCCTAAGGTCGTCACGTCCATCCTTGCCACGCAGTACAGCCCCACTGCGAATATCGGCAATCTCGTCACACAGAAATTCCGAAATCAGATGGCTGCGGCTGGCATCGGCTGTCGCCTCTGGTACGTCCATGACAAGGGCAGACAAGTTGTTGCTAACTGCGAAACTATCCGCGACGGCCATCTGGCAAAGGATTACATGGTCCGCCAGCCCGAGATCGTCCGCACCGTTCTGGATAATGTCGCCTTCTCGCCGCGCCCCGTTGCGGACGACGACGACGACGACGACGACGATGATGATGACGATGATGAGGATTCTCGAAAACTAGCTCAGTCGCCGGCGCCAGTTGCAAAGTCCGCAGAAGGCAATCCGTCCTCCGCTGAAGCGCAGGGGCATGAGACTGCCGATGCACCTCCCGAGTCGGAAAAAGAGCTGCAAGCCAACGCAGTGAAAGAGGATCTGTGACTCGTCTCTCAAGACAAAGAAACTTGTATTGTAATCTGGTCTTGCTTGGAGCTCATCTCTTCACCTCGCGAGGTGCAGTTCAGGACGATTCGCTCAGCCAGTCATCGAGTGACTCCCCTGCCTGCACCTCTGGGACCTCCGGTTTATCTCCGGTGATGAGCCAGTCCGACACATCGAGCACCTCCCCGCGACGCCACAATGCTTCAACGTTGTAGTTTCCGCGCTGTTCGCGTGAGAAAATATTGACCAATATGTCGCCGTCTGTTTGTCGCCATCGCCATATCGAAGGGAGTGTAGAGAGGGAGGGAGAAAAAATAGAGTTAGCAATGGCCATGGGAATTCGCTGGGTTTGCAGTAGTAGTGCATGGAATGCAGAGAAACGCATCCAACACGACTTACAATCAAGTAGGATCCAGCCCGAAGCTGGGACTCCGTCAACTCGACGGGGCTCCAAGCCATGTAGTTTTGTGAGGTCGTCCTCGATCAAGTTTGCAATAGCTCGCAACTGCGGGGCGTTTTTCCCTGTTGCGGCGATTACAAAAGAAGTAATGTAGGTGACCTTACTAACGCGGATCGCGACAATGTCCTCGGCCTTGCGCGTATCCGCTGCCCGAACGGCTGTCTCGATAAACGGCAAAATTTCATCGCTCTCAATCGGTGGTTGGTTGTCGGCGTCGGCAGCAAACACGTGGTCTGCATCGGGCTCGGTGTTGATTTGATCGATGAGGTCGGTAGTTCTGGGGCTCTCGCGTTTCCGGCTCTGCGGGGCCTGCACGTCGACGAGGTCGAGGTCATCGTCGAAAAAATCGCCATCATCCTCGGTTTCTGAGTCACCGTCGACGTTGACTATGAATGGAGAGTCTTCGAACAAGTCCGGTTGGACTTTGTTGAGGTTTGTGTCGGCATCAGCGTTCCGCTGGGATGGATGGAGGGCTGTAACCTGACGCCATGCAGAAAAGGCTGCTTGATTCAACAGTTTTTCTTGCGACCGTCTAGCGCTCTTGGAGTGACCCAGTTGAACTGTTCGACAGAAGAAGGCTGGTTGAAACGACGAGATAAATGCCGAGTCCATAGTTTTTCGTGAAAGAAACGATGGAGATGGTAGCTTTGCAGCGTTTGGAATTCTTCCAGTCGACGTCGTAAAGACTGCGGAGAGGTGTGATGCTGGTACGGAGCGAGTGTGTTGTTCAAGAACGGGTGAGAACCGGGGGAAACAGGCAATGAAGATGAGGATCACGCAGCTTAGACGGGTGAAGTGGGTCAAGCAGTTTGAGCAGATCAAGCGGGGTTGTTGCTGCAGATCTCGATGGTTCTGTACAGCACGAATATGTACAGTACGTGTACAGCTACGACTACAACTGTAACGGCAGGTGTGAGAAGACGCCAGTTTCAGAATTTCAGAACTTGCGCAGAGGCTGAAGACTACTGGATCACATAATTGGCCATTTGGTACTCTATATTCGCTTCTGATTCGCTCCTGATTCCCATTTGATCCATTGACCAAGTTAACCAGCACATCCCCACATCCCACCGAACTTATGGATAATCCCGTTAATTGATCCGCAGAGTCTGCGTTTTCTCAGTTTACAAAAACGACTTGACCTACCAGAGTTTGCATCTCTGCGTAGGGTTGTACCTACTACCGTTCCTACAAGAGAACGCCTTTGAAAATTCAGGGCTCTGGCTTAGAGGCCCAAGCACGCGAAACTTCCCTGGTGCGTGAGGGTCGGTCATCATGAACAGTTTCAACCGCTCCGGTCTGTACAGGGCGCACCAGTTCTGAGCGTAGGCCACGAAAAACAGCTGGTCGTTCGTCAGCTCTCTCGCAAGTAACACGTTGGGCGGTGGAATCCCGTCCTCCGTGTTGTTCGGCAGACTCTTGAACGCACGGTAGGCAACGTTCACCCCGTTCGTGTCGGCAATGTTTTCTCCGATCGTCAGATTGCCGAGCACGTACATGTCCAAGTCTCGCGGCTTGTACGTGTCGTACAGGTCGACCATGCATTGCTCACCCTTTTTGTACTGCGTGGCAGACGCATTGGACCACCATTGCGTCAGCATTCCGTTCTTGTCGTACAGTCGACCTTTATCGTCAAATCCATGCGACATCTCATGTCCGACGATCGATCCGATACCCCCGTAGTTCAACGCGTCCGGATACGCGTCTGAGAAAAACGGAGGCTGGAAAATACCCGCTGGAAACACCATCTCGTTCTGAACGGGGGTGTAGTACGCGTTCACCTCCTGCGGTAGCATTTCCCACTCCGTGTCGTCGACCGGATTGCCGAGATGACTGATCTCCTTCTTGAACTTGTGCGAAAGAGTCGAGTGAATGTTCGCCTGGAAGTTATTGCGGGTTACCGTGACATCTTCGTACTTGTCCAGCTTCTTGCTGTATCCAACCTTCCACCTCAATGCTGCCAGCTTTCCTTTTGCTTTTGGTTTCGTCTCTGCGTCCATCCAGTCTAATCCGTCCAGCACTTGAGCGAAGGAACCGGTGATCGCTTTTGACAGTTGAACAGCACCGTTCATCTGTTCGCTCGTGAAATGCTTTTCAACAAACGCCTTTCCAAGAGCCTCGCCCAGGTGCTTGTTCGTCAGCCTCAGACACGCCTTCCATGTCTCTGGCAAGTCCTTGTTCCCATAAAGGTATTGTGTAAACTTGAACTGATCGACGTAAGCCCTGTCACCAATCAGCCCATCCCGCGCAGCAACCCGAGCGAGGTGAAACGCCAAGTAGCCGCGGACAACCCGACGAATCATTTCGTTCGTGTTCAGAGATTCCATCAGTTTTCCGACGGCTTGAAAAAAACCGGGGTTGTCTACAATGGCGCTCCCGTTTGTTCGCTCAATGTCAATCCCGGCAGCGGAGAAAAACTGAGGCATTGAAAGACTTTTCGCCATGTCTGCGACCTTGATACGATTGTACGTGCCCTCCGGGTCGCGCATCTCGGTGGGTGTCTTTGAGACGTTTGCGAGACCCGTCTCCAACGTGAGAATGCTCTGTGCGAGCTCGAGATGGCCCTTGCGCGGAATAAGGCGAGCCTTGCCGGCGGCAACCAGCATGTTCTGGATAAGAATGACGTAGCGGCGGCGCACCTCAACGTTGTGTTCGCTTTTGCTGAGGTAGTTATCGCGGTGCGGCAGACCCAAACCGCCCTGGCCGAGGAAAATTGCGTATTGAGTCGGAGCCTTGTCATCAAGGCCGATGCCAATGTCGAAAAAGGCGAGAGAATCGGCCACCTGAAGACGGGCAAACAACTGCGCGAAGGACGGGGCGTCGTTGAGGGTGTTGAATGCGTCGCGAAAAGGCGAAAGAAAGAGGGTGTTGAGCGGACCAGAGGCCATCTGGCCCAAACACGCGGCGTAGAACACGGCGGGTTTGGCGGTGACGGGATCGGACAACTTTTGCAGAGGACCCTCAAGCAAGTCTTTTAGCATGAGACGAATGCGCTCTGTGACAACCGTGAAAGACTTGGTGTACCAGTTGTGATCGGGCGGAATCTTCGTAGTGCGCATCCACGAGCCGCACGCATACTCGTAAAAGTCTTCGCACGGGTCCGCGCTGCGATCCATGGCGGCAAGCACGGCGTCGGCGACGGAGCGGGCATCGCGACCCGGCTCGAGATGGACAGAGGGCAGCGATACGTCGATGACGGCGGAAATGGAGAGACAGGAGATGGCGACGGCGAGGAGTGTGAGAACGAGTCGTGGCCAGCGGGTGACGCGCGACGGCTGGCCGCGCGAGTAGTAGGCCGGGGACACGGGGGGATACAACGGGTCTGTTTCGGAGCGGAGTGCGGGAAGGATGGGGTGCGGTTCGGGCGGGATGATGTGGTCCTGTGGGGTGCTGATTTGTGCGTAGGGGCCGTGTGCGGTTGGGTCGGTTTGCGGGGGGATAGGGTCATGCTCATCGGTTTCGCGGAGAAGCTGGTTGGAAGAGTCGTCTGGGTCGGGCATTGTGAAGAGTTGGGAGATGGAGGCGGGGTGATGGTGAATGCATGATGGTGTGCGGGATGAAGGCGAAACGACCGGCAGGTTAAGTCGCCTAATCGCCTAATTGATGGGTAGAAGGATGGAATAATTGGGGAATGGGCGCCGTTTGAAACCCGTTCAGATTGTTCTTGGTTCGAGACAGGCTTTCGGACTGGCTTTCGAGCATGGTTGCTCCCTAGGTAGAGCTAGCATGGTTCATCTAGGTAGACCAGCATGCTTCTAAACAGGGAGCCCAAACAGGGAACCCAACCCAGGCGATGTCATGAAATTGAGAAGGCAGGGCAGAAGCGCGAGCGTTGCTGAACGTGAGAGGCAAGAGAGCGCAATAGCGCCGGTATTCTATTGTATGTAAGATGCAAGCGATAGAACCGCGGAAGCAGATCATAGATCACTCAAGCGCTCGACCGCCGTTCTTTGCGACCGGCGCCGACTTGATCGACTTGGTACCACGGCGTCTCACTAAAAAAAAAAAAAAAGTGTCTATACTAGGAAGGGGCAAGTACCATGTGCGACCAGTTGTCGTTCGTTCCCGCTCGTTGCCGCGTGTATTGTCGGCTGTCGGCCTCCTTGGCAGGTTCAGCGCCGTACAAGGTGTGCACATGGCGGGGTTGATGTTGTGCAGCGAGCGGTGGGCACAGCGCACAACCAATGCGAGTGAACTTTTGTTCTCAACGCTCCAATTGCACGGCGTGTAGTGGGGTGCGCGAAGCAGATGTCTTGCCCTCCGCACAACTGCCTGCAGTGGCGCGGACTTGCTCCAAAAGCGTTATTCCCTTTTCCTATTTTAACGTCCGAAGAGGGGCTCTCTGCGAACCCGATGAAGACGGAAACGGACAAGACAAGAGATGACGCGAGACCGCGTCTGCTGGGCCGTGAGCAATTGTGAGCAACGCCTATGAGCAGTGAGCCCCGCGTGCGTTGTTTTTACTCGCATGGTTCCAGCGATTGGCATTGTGACATGCCGTCTCGACCAAGCTCTTTTTTTGTTTTGTTTTTGTTCTTTCCTCCCGGCGGCGTGTGCGGGGTGCTCACAAAAGGGTTTTTTGGCACGGGCGGAGGGGTTGAACGGGGAGCGAGGCTCCAATCTGTTTCAGTTCGACAGGACTGCTCTGTGCAGAGATTATTCAACGCGGTAACCCTTGTTGATATCGTATCCATACACAGTAGACGTTATTGCAGTGTGGGAGTGTCGGTTGTGCTGTACCGCATCGCAGCGCGCGGCGAAATCAAATCGCAACGTGAACATCTCTCTCCGATCTCACAAACTCGGGCCTCCTCAACCAAAACAATCCTCAACATGGAAAATGTGAAACGTAAGGGTAAGTTACAGCGAGGCACAGACGTCGTGCATTCTGTCAGTGCCACGAGTATGTGTAGGAGGTTTCAACATCAAGTTGAAATTACTTTCACACGTTTGTGAAAGTTGTGTATGGTTGTGTATGGTTGTGTATGGTGCTAAGAAGGGTTGATCCATGAGATCGCCTCAATACAGTTCAACTTCATCTCATCATTGTTCAATGATATATCGATTTTTGAGCAGGGTCACACCTTGTTTTTGTTTTTGTTTTTTTTGATAGTGATGCAAATGCAACTCTTGGTTCCACAGGGATGCAAAGACGGCTGTCTCTCTGGTAGGTAGGAGGTAACGGCGAGGGGGAATTCCCGGCCGGTGGTGTGGAGAGTTGTGCGCCCCTCAGTTGTTTCTGTCCTTTTCACCTGTCCCACTTCCGAAGAGAGATGTGTTCCTGCAGAACAAGGTGTTGTGGGTTTTGAAGAGGAGGCATTCTCGCGCGCGCGCGGGTTGATTGAAACGTGCGTGAATGGTAAATTCCTCCCGGTTTGATACCATTCATTTCAAAGTAATTTGTTCACTGAACTCCACGTTGCGTCGTCATCACCTCCTGATGAGCGTTACTGGTAGGGAGAGAAAGAGAGAAAGAGAGAAAGAGAGAAAGAGAGAAAGAGAGAACGACAGTGAATATGTCAGGTGTGGTGATATGTATCTCGGCTCGATCCGTGGCCCCCCGTGAACTGAGCATATGGATGTGTTGTGTTTTCCATGAAGGTAAGATTCTTTGATTGCGCGGGCTGGAGATGGGAAGAGGAGAAGGAGGAGAAGGAGGGAAAAAAATGGAAGCAAGACTGCGTCTCTTATTTCGTAGGACCGTTTGTAACGTTTTTATTTTCGTTTTTGTTTTTGTTTGCGTTTTGCTCTAGAAAGTCTGTGCAAAGTAGGGACAGCAGGGAAAATGGTTGTGCGAATGTATCGTTGGAGACAGGGTGGGTTCAGGGGTTGTTATTCAAGTCGGACGGGGATGGGTAGACAGGCACGGGGTCGCTTACGTTTTGCGTAACACTGCACAGTGTGTAAACCGGGTGGGTTGGCTGTCCCTGCGATTTACAGAGACCCGAGCGGTTTTGGCTTTACGAGTTATGCGCCGCGGTTTAGGTCGCGAACAATCTGGCGAGGCTGTGAAAAGACGGAGTGATGTGAGGGGAGGGAAGAAGGGGGCAGTTTTGAAAGGCGTTCAGTCCATGCATGTTCTCAGGGATGGTTTTCTTCATTGTATGGCGTGACTGTGAGGCTGAATTAAATTCAATAGGTGTTGACTTGACCGATGTTGTGTAGGTGAGATCGGAAAATTTTGGAAAATGAAAAAGACAGATGAATAGTGGGAGACAGGGGTATCGAAGGGTACAAAAGTTAATAGAGGAGGTGAAAAGGCGTCTCTGAAAAAGGTGGGAACAGTGTGGGAATCGAGTTGCACGACGACGTGGGCGACGGAGAGCGGGAGGGAGGGTAGCGAGGGTAGCGAGGATAGCGAGGATCGGGAGGGTGGGTTTGATAATAAAGTGGTTGATGTGGCTATCATACGAGTAAAACAATCTGTTTCATTGAGGCGATGCCAGAGTGTACAAATCAGTTTATATTTTTACATATTTTTGTCTATGTTTTTGTACTCAAGTTACAGAGCCTCTATCGGTACAGTACTGGTTTTGTACAGCAATCAAGAAAAAAAAACGTGGATGTACGCCTGTACAACCGTGTACAGTGGCGGGCCGGGACAGCCGGGACAGCCGGGACAGGCTGTCCCGCCCGCCGCCCCGCCTGAGGCACACAGCCGGTGCGGCGCAGATGAAGATCGCGGAACTCCGATCATCTACCCAATTGCACCAATCGCCCGTCCGCCACGATTTGCAACGCCTACGTAC
>JAVCKV010277112.1:0-14815 GCA_032274145.1 Herpochondria borealis
GATTAGGAATAGAAGAAGCTGCTGAAAAAACGATAGCTAGTTTAGATAAAAATTCTGAAGTTTATAAATTAACTGAAGCCTATTTAAATGGAGTGAATCAATATATAAATGAGGGTAAAACTCCTTTAGAATTTACTTTAATAGCATCTTCTAATCACAATGCAATTATGTCTTACTTAAGTCTTGGGTTTTGGTTTTAAATTAGAATCTTCTTCAACCAATGCAGCTCCTTTTTCAACAAATCCATCAATAGAATTAAACATTGATTCTTTTAGTTTTTTATCCGAATTAATTAACGCATCTGCTAAAAAATAAGGTGATTTGTCTAAATTATTATCAGCCCTAACCCTTGCTTCAGCTATACGACTCATTAAGTAAAAATTTTCGGTTTCTTCTGCCCAAGTGCATAATTTCGAAATAATACCTTGTTTTACGACAATATCTGTGCCTGATATATTTTTGGTTGTTCTGTTTAGTTTTAAAGGATTACTTATTATTTCATTAATTAATTTAGAAGGCTCTATTATTTTGTTTTTTTCATTATACTCAAATAATTTAATAATATTATCTTCATTAATTAAACCAACTGATGTAGCTATATAACGAGTTCTTTCACCTATAACTTTATGCTCAACATGATCTGGAACTGCTACTGACTTAAGATTCTCAATTTTCAAATCTTCTTTTATCCTAAAGTATGATTTATAATATTCTCTCATCATTTTCAAATCTTCATTTTTCATATGTTCTAAATCAAAATAGACATTTGATCTTTTTAAGTACACACTGATATTTTTTACAAGATTTAAATCATAAGGGTTATCTTTATCCTGCATATCAGATATTCTTTCTTCAAACTCTTTTATTGATTCCTTATCAGGGTTATAATCAAATTCTTCAAACAAATATGCTATTTCACCAGCACGAGCAATTATTTCAGCCGTTGAGTTGTAGTATTGAAAATCTTTTTTACTCATCCCTGATAAATCTAAGTAAGATCTCATTTTTGAAGCAAAATTCTGTCTTTTTTGACTATATCTTATATTGTTATTTTTCAAATCTACAGCATGAACAAATTCATGAACTGCCGCTGACGGGCTTTTTACATCTACTGCTACAATGTTTGAGCGTGAATAAAATAAACCATTTGCATTATAATTACCTAATTTTCTAGATTTTAAAGAAACTGCTTCTTTTAAATTGAATTTCATTTTTTTTGTTTGTTGCATTAAATTAAGAAAAGCTTCTAAATCTGTATCTGTATCTAACTCAACAGAATCTATATATTTGTTATTCTTTAATTCTTCAATTATTTTATTCAAACCTTCTGTTTGTTTTTTGTGACCCGAACCGACCTGAACTATACCGTCTAGCTTGGTTATATATGTTGAACCTTTTGTTATGCTATCTACCATTGAGCGCTGGAATGTTATTTTATCATCAACCAAAGAACGTTCTTCTAATGTTAACTGACTTCTAAATGTTGTATATGTTTCAGCCATTTCTTTTATTGAAGAAACTGAGTTTTCATATAATTCTCTGTCTGCCACTGTGCTTAAAAATTCGATTTTTTCTTCATTTGAATAAAGTTGATCTTTACTATGTTTAAATATCGTGTTTCTTCCCTTGAATAAGGTGTTGTATTGAGCAGGAGTTATACCTAAATAAGTTTCTACGATTGCTGCTTTTACAGCATCTCTACTAAATTCGCTCTTAAGTGATATTTTTCCAAAAGGAAGTTCTATTGATTGTTCTTCTTGATCATAATGAGAACCGAATATTTCAGATAATTTTTGCTCACCTTTTAAGTGTAATACTCTACCATCATCACCTACTGTTGATAGCAACATATGAACATCTTCTAATTTCTTTGTTGTATCACCTAAATCTTTATTAAAAGCTTCGATATAGGCAATATCAGATGAATCTTCATTAACCATTGCCATTTTATTAAATAAAAGTGGCTGATTTGCTTTTGATAAATAATCTGCGATTTTTATTGTTTTATTCGTGTGCTTACTAATATTAAAAAGAGTGTTTTTTGTTAATATCATTCTATATTCCTTATTTAAATGTATAATAATATTATAGCACGTATAAAAAAATAGGAAACACTGAGATGTTTCCTATTTTTTATTTTCTTTAAAAATGGCTAAATTAAATATTAATAAATTAATTGAGATGCAAAAAAAGATAATGTGTGCATAACTTTTAAATCACTAATATGTTCTTCTTCTGATAGGGCTTCTCTATCTTTTTTCTCTGGGTGTTCATATAAACCTAAAAGTTGATCCGCCAAATCTGTCTTGTAAGACATGTCGGGAATTGCCTCTGACTTTATCTCTTCAGCATAAATAATTTTAGATAAAGCCATTACAATAACTAAAAATTTTTCTTTTGGATCTATGACCCCAATACCATCAAACCAATCTGATAAATACTGAAAAGCTGACAGTATGTTATTATTATCAAACAATTGCATTTCATTAGCAAATTTATCAACAGGTAGCTCATATTGATTAATTATTTTCATAAAAAACAGACGCTCTCGATCCTGAATCAAATTTGCAGCTAGAATATTTTTTTTGATATCAAAATAATTAGCTTCATGATCTAATAAAGATGTTAAGAAATTGATTTCACCATCTTCTTTTGTTTGATTTATTAAATGAAACACACTATTCATATCATTTTTTTCAATCTTAGATAAAAATGGCATGTTTTCTTCTCTTAATAAGTCATATTTAGAAAGAACCATTTTAATCGCTGATTGATTTTCATTTATTTTTAATGCCATTCTTTTGTGAATAGTTTCGAAACTTTCATTTTCATGCTCAACAGCCATTGCTTTTCTTAAGTTTTTTATTGTAGTGTAAACTTTTTTGCTTTCTTCATATTTTCTTTCGAAATAGTGGTAAGCTTTTGGCATATATATCTTCCTTATTTTTTTATCATTTCTATGATTTTTTTCTTATTGTTGGGTATTGTAACATTATTATATTTTATTTTCAATCTTTTTTATTGTATTTCTTATAAAGTATGTAAAAATAAAATTAATAAATAAATGATATTTGGGGGTAAAATGAAAAAAATTTTATTAGCATCTTTAATTTTTACTAGCTTTTTTTCTATGGCTGAAAAATCAAACATTCTAGTTTCAAAGGAAAAATTTGAAATTGTTATTGTCGAAGGTGTGGAAACTAGATTTAAAACAGAAACTTTAAAACCTATTATGATTTTTGAAGAAGTTATTACAATTGATAATGTTTCGAAAACTCTTTTAAAATCTATAATATATGATTTCGAATTGGATAAAAAATCAGAGTTATATACAAATATGGATTTGGGCGAAGATATTAATATTTTATATAGTAATAATTATGGATTAAGTTTTTCTAAATTTCCGATTCTAGAAAATGGGGAAGAGATTTCTATGGCAGATTATACAACTGTTAGAATGACTATAGATGCGATACCCTTTGAGGGAAGAGAAACTGTTAAAGTTCGATATTCATACGACCACTTTAAAGAATAGGTGACTCTATGACACTGAATGAAGCTATTGATGGCATTTCAGACAACTTATCTTTAGTTCTTGAAAAATTATTAGAAATAGAAGAAAATTATATTTTATCAGCAAAAGATATGGTTTCCATACAAACTATCAAAGATAGAATTGTAGGCTGTTCTAATCTAATATTATCGATCTCTGATAATCGAGAAAGTTTGAATAAGGATTATATCGTTTATGAGATTAAAGTTGCACAAAAATTTTGTAAGAAATCTATTGTTGAATTAAATAAAATTGAAGAAAAGAATGAATGATATATTTTTATCAATTGATTCTTGCAAAAAAATGATTATGTATTATATTAAAAATAAATGATATAAAGAGGATAACAAAAAATGAAAAAAACATTAATTTCATCCATGATATTAGCAAGTTTAGTAAGTGGATGTTCAACTTTTGAAGAGGCTGGACATCAAACAAATGCCTTTACAGGTGAGTATGAAAGAAATAGTTTATCAACAGGAATGGCTGTTGGGGCTGTCGTTGGCGGTGGTGCGGCTGCGGCTGTTACTGGTGGTAGTGCGGTTATTGCTTACTCTGCATTGGTAGGAACTGGTTTTTTTGGATGGGTTGGTTTGGAGAATGATGCTGATTCTGAAATGACTCTCAGACATTTAAGAGAACAGGGTGTTTCAGTTGAAAATGGGTATAAAACAATTTCTATAAATTTTGAAGAAGATGTTACATTTGATTTGCAAAAAACAAAACTAAAAGAAAGATTTAAGCCAACATTAGAAGGTGTTGCTATGATACTTAATGAACTTGATGGCAAAGCAACTTTTGAAGTCGTTGGTCATGCAGATTACACAGGTCCTGATGAGCTTAATGAATATCTTTCTGTAGAAAGAGCCACTGTAGTTACAGAAGCGCTTATTTCAATGGGGGTTAATCCAGCCAACTTTGTTGAAGTTAAAGGTGTTCAATCATCCCAACCCAAAGATTACTGTTTAGACCTTTCTTGTTTAAGAAGGGTTGAACTTATTATTCATAAAAATGATATTTTATATAATATGTAATTAATTCTAAAAAGCAGCAATCTTTGCTGTTTTTTTTGATCAAAAAACACGAAAACATTTCGTGCATTTTATTTCTTAGGTTTCTTTTAGGATTTAATTTTTTCGGTAGTTTTAATTTTAATTTTTTGTTTTAATCTTTTAACTAATAATGCCTTACCTCTGAAAACCCTTGTTGAAACAGTGTTCTCATTTAGATTTAATTCTAATGCAATCTCTTCTACGGTCATCCCCATAAATGTTTGAAGTAATAAAGGAGTTCTATAAGACTCTTTTAGCTCTAATATCGTTTCTTTTATTATTTTTTTATCCATTTCGTCTTCAAGGTTCGTTTCTGATTTTAAAATCAAATCAAAATCATCACAGCTATCAGTTTCATTAACTCTTTCTTTATGAACTCTTCTCAAGTTTTCTCTTCTTAATATCGTTATTAACCAAGATTTTGCTTTTGAAATTTCATTTAGTGATTCCAAGGCGTTCCACGCTCTTATCAAAGTTTCTTGCAGCACATCTTCTGCAATTGCTTCACTATTTGTTAAGTTGTAAGCATATCTGAACAATCCATTGTAGTGCTCTTTTACCATTTTATTATATGTTGATAATTTTTCTTGCTCTGTCATTTTCATATTAATATCCTTAGCCAACAAGCCCAGTAATCAGTGAGCTTATAGTAGTAGATATATAAAATATTAAAATTCTTTCAAAATATTTTATTTTTTTTTCAAAAGTTCAAAAAAACTTTCATTTTTTTTGTAAAATCTTGACTTTTTTTATTTTTGATGGTAATATGTTTTAATACTTAATTAAAAGGTAAATAGAAATGAATAAATACATTGTTAAATTTTGTGGGACTTGTGGATGCGGCTGCGGCTGTAGATATAATCACGTCTAAGATTTGATAATCTTGGGGGTGACAAGCTCCCAAGTTTAAAATGTTTTGAACCTTGGAGCTTAATTGTTTCAAGGTTTTTTTATGCGCTTTTTATAATGCGTAGGGGATACTCTTATCAATAGATAAGTTATTGATTTAAATGAAAAAAAATTAATTTATTTTAAAAAAACTATTGACAATCATTTTAAATAAGGTTATACTTAGTTACACAAGATGAGGAAACAAAAACAAACATCTTAAATGTGCGATATTAATTCAGTTGGTAGAATGTCTGATTTCCAATCAGAACGTCAGGAGTTCGAGTCTCCTATATCGCTCCAAATTTTATGGCAATGATTTCCTGCAATTTATGATGAGGGTGCATCCTTTGATTGAACTAAGTGGTTCGGAAATTTTAAAACTGAATATGTAATATGTAATATGTAATAAGTAAAATGCAAATAGCTTATTATTATAAACAGGGTGAGGGTTCGAGTCCTTCCATTGCCTCACAAAATTATATGCACCGATGGCTGAGTGGTTTAAAGCGGTGGATTGCAAATCCATTTTTCGCCAGTTCGAATCTGGCTCGGTGCTCCAAATTAATATAAATATTGCGTATGTAACTCAGTTGGTAGAGTTTCTGATTTCCAATCAGAATGTCGCAGGTTCGAACCCTGTCATACGCTCCAAATTAAAATATGCACCTGTGGCTGAGTGGTCTAAAGCGGGGGATTGCAAATCCCTTATTCTCCAGTTCGAATCTGGACAGGTGCTCCAAATTTAGGTGAAATGGCTGAGTGGTCTAAAGCTGCGGATTGCAAATCCGTTATTCAGGGATTCGAATCCCTTTTTCACCTCCAACTTTAAAACCCACTTTGCTGTGGGTTTTTTATTTTTTTTAAATGTTTGACTTTTATGAATTATTAAAACTTTTATCTATTTAAATTATAAAATAATAGGTTATCATTATAAAGGAGATGAAACATAGTTTGACTATGGATTTGACAATGATGGATTCATTGTAACAACTTCTGTAAGTGATTCCAATAGCGTTAGGATTTTTGAACCAAATTTAAATAAAGGAGAAAGTAATCCTTATACAAAATATTACAGATATCGTTGTGATTGCAATAAATGATAAAAAAAGAAGGTAATTTATGAAACAAACAATATTAACAGCTTTACTAATATATTCAATATTCTTATTGTTTAGAGTTTTTGCAAATGAATCTGTAGATCATGATAGCAATTATTCTCATGAGCTTATAAAAATAAAAAATGGTGAGTTTGGTAAACCTAACAATAAAGGAGAATCTTTATTTGGAAAATCTAAATATTCGGATGAACAAAAGGGAAATAAGGGATGTTCTTTTGATAAATATAACCAAGAAATTAATGTAAGTGGAACATATTATTTAAAAACAATTAATGGGATTATTTATATATGTTGAAATTAAAGAAAGTATTAGTTTTTATAACTATTATTGGTTTATGTGAATTATTAATAACTCCTTTATTTTTTGATGATAAAGACATCTATAGTAAAAAAGATTTAGAGCTTATTGAGTTTAATTATTATGTTAAGCATATCGAATTTAAAACAGGTCTTATTATTAAAAATTGTGAAGATAAACAAAAGGTAAAGTTTTTTTATTCAAATGGTGATTTTAAACTTTATTCATATTTACTCGATAAAAGGATAAACTTATGCAAATCATTAAAATAATATTAATCATTCTGTTTTTGTCGGGTTCTTACTATATATCTACGGATGATAGTAAATATCCAGAGCGTTATGGGGTTGATGGATTTTATAATGGTAAAAAAGCAATGTTATCTATACTTGAAATAAACAATGGTGATATAAATTTTTGCGATGAAATTGATAAAATTTATTTAAATAAGGTTAAGGTTTTTAATGAACCTTATATATCATATTTATATAGACCTCCAACTAGTAAATATCACGGTAAATATCAATATAATAATGGAATATCCTTGTTATTTAATTCAAAAGAAGAATTGAAATTCTGTTTAGAAACAGAAAATACTGGAATAAAAGGCGTTCAACCGTCTATTCATAAAGATATTAAATATATTGATTCAGATAAATGCATTACTATTAATAATTATTATTCATTTGATATTAAAAATGATGAATTTTTCTTTTGCAATAAAAAATAATATTTATAATATTCTCAAGTGGTTTACATAACAGCTCGACTCCAGCACCAAACCCAAATTAGATCTTCTTTCAATTTTTTTTCTTTTCTCTTACACTTTTTATTAATATTTTTAGTGTCTTTTTTGCGTTGCAATATTAAACATAGACTTGAAAACAACATTTTAATATGTTATAATAGCATTTTGATAGGAGTTATATTAATGTATAAAAATTTAAAAATAAACAAAAATGATGTTGAAAGTATAAAAACTAATTATTTTAAAATTGATATTGAATTTTTTATGGGTTTTAGTGAATATTGTGATATCTCAATAGAGACGAATGATGAGAAAGAAGCATTATCTGTACTTAATGATTTAAGTAAATTGAAAAATTGGTTTGTTGAAAATTCTTTGGATGAACTCATTGATTCAGCAATGCTTAAGGAGTGTATTACTGAAGATGTTTTTGAAATTAATGATGAGAATACGGAAATTCGATTTGAAGATAGTTTTTCCGTGGTTTGGATAGACTCTTTAGGAAACAAGTGTTCTGTAGAACTAATATCATAATATTTTTGCGTTATTATACATTGAACATCTAGATAATGACGTTTTAAATTTCTAAATTAAACAATAGATAAAAAAAATATCAATAATAGTAAATACAATAATTTTTTTATTAATTTATATCTGTAAAGGCGCAAAATAAATCTTCTTTTGTGTCTTTTTTTACTAAGTTACTTATGTAATATTCTCCATTTATATCATTTAATGAAAACTCAAAAGTAGCAGGTGTTAATATGTTATTTTTTACAAAGCTTATTACTATATAGAAAAATTTTTTATCTTTGCAGAAGCCAAATGTTTCAAATACAAAATCATCGGTATCTATTTTAAGAGCTTTTTTTATAAAAAAATGCTCTTTTATTTTAGAAACATCAAAAAATATTTGGTTGTTTTTTTTTAATAAAGGCAATTGAATATAATTCATAATTTCCTCCTTTGTTAAATTTAAGAAAGCTTTATTACAAAATATCTTTCAACCTATCTTTTTTTTTATTTTTATGTTATAATTTTAAAAATTAATTATGGGGGTTTATATGGGTGGATTAATAAAAGTAACAATAAAAGAAAATAATAAAATTGTAACTGCTGAATTACATACAGCTTTTTTCAGTGGGCGATATGGTGCTATGAATGATTTATATAAAAACATTACACAAGATGAATTTATTGAGGATTCAGAATGTTTTGATGGTGAGGAAACAGATGACTTGGAGCCGACATCATATGGGCATCTTTTCATAGATAGAGATAATAAAAATATATTTAATATGAATGATTTTTGTGACATATCTTGTTCATCATTTTCATTTATAAAGAACAGAATGGAAGAATACGAGGAAGAAAAGACTCCAGAATCAGGAGAAAACGATCCTCGTTTCCGTCACACAGACAATGCTTTTATATATAATTTAAAAAATTCAATTGATTCTAGTGATAATATATATTTTGTTCTTTGTGAAGATGGGAAAGATAATGTTTTAAAAGAAAGTATTGAGAAAGATCCTTTGTCGTTGGCTCAAGAGTTTCTTAATTTTTCAAATCAGCAAGAAAATAAAAGATCTATGTCTATCCATTTTTACAGTAATTCTTGGAGCATAAAAAATTGTTCAATGAATGAAGAGAGCATTGAACAATTTAAAGATTTCTTGAGAAATATAAATCTTGATTACTAAGTTTTTTATTATTTTTAAATCCTAAAAAGTCCCTTCATCGGGACTTTTTTATTTATAAAATTAATCTATTGATTTTTTTATTACTGTTGTTCCTTCAAATGTTTCACCTTCAATAAATGGAGTGCCATAATAAGAGCTTTTTAATACCTCTCCTAGTTCAGTTATCAAAGGATACCTTGGGTTAGCACCTGTACATTGGTCATCAAATGCTTCTACTGATAAATCTTCCAATTTAGATAAAAAATCAGCTTCATTTACACCCGCATCTTTTATTGATAATGGAATGTCTAAATCTTTTTTAAGTTCTTCAAGCCATTCTAACAATCTCTCTATTTTTTGAGATGTTCTGTCATTATGTTTAGATAAACCAAGATGGTCAGCAATTTCAGCATAGCGACTCCTTGATTTAGGTCTATCATATTGAGAAAATGCTGTTTGTTTTGTTGGATTGTCATTCGCATTATATCTTACGACATTAGATATTAATAATGCATTCGCCAAACCATGAGGTAAATGGAATTCTGCACCTAGTTTATGTGCCATTGAGTGGCAAACACCTAAGAATGCATTTGCAAAAGCTATACCAGCGATTGTTGCCGCATTATGAACTTTTTCTCTGGCTATAGGATCGTTAGAACCATTTTTATAACTAGATGGCAAATATTCTTTTAACATTTTAAGAGCTTGTAATGCTTGTCCATCAGAATACTCATTTGCCAATACTGATACATAAGCCTCTAAAGCATGAGTCACAGCATCATAACCACCAAAAGCTGTTAAAGATTTTGGCATATCCATAACTAAATTTGCGTCAACTATTGCCATATTAGGAGTTATTTCATAATCTGCTAGTGGATATTTCGCTCCTGTTTTGTCATCTGTCACTACAGCAAATGGAGTTACTTCAGAACCTGTACCTGATGTGGTTGTTACACATACCAACTCTGCTTTTTTACCCATTTTAGGGAATTTTTGTATTCTTTTTCTTATATCCATAAAACGCATTGCTAAATCTTCAAATTGAGCCTCTGGATGTTCATACATTACCCACATTATTTTTGCTGCATCCATTGGAGAACCGCCACCCATTGCAATAATAACATCAGGTTTGAAGCTTTGCATTTCTTGAGCACCTTTTTTTACAATACTTAATGTCGGATCTGCTTCTACATCGAAAAATGTTTGAACTTCTGTGCCTTGAGATTTTAAGATTTCTTTGATGTTGTCAATGTATCCATTATTAAATAGATATCTATCTGTTACAATAAAAGCTCTTTTTTTACCTTCTAGATCACTAAGTGCTATAGGTAAACTCCCTCTTCTAAAATAAATTGATTTTGGTAATTTATGCCATAACATATTTTCTGCCCTCTTCGCTATCGTCTTTTTATTTATTAAATGTTTAGGACCTACATTTTCCGAAATAGAATTTCCGCCCCAAGAACCACATCCTAATGTTAAAGATGGAGCGACATTAAAATTATAAAGATCTCCAATTCCACCATGTGTAGTTGGAATATTTATTAATATCCTAGCAGTTTTCATTTTGTCACCGAAATAACGTATTCTATCAGAATTTTTATCTTGATCAGTATAAAGCCCTGATGTATGACCTATGCCGCCTAATTCTACCATTGTGATAGCTTGTTCAACAGCATCTTCAAAATCATCTGCTTTAAATAAACCTAATGTTGGAGACAGTTTTTCATGAGCAAAAGAATCTTCCACAGATACCTTCCCTAAACCTTCTCCAATTAAAACTTTAGTGTCTTCTGGAACTACTACACCTGCCATTTCCGCAATTGCTGTTGCAGGTTGACCAACTATTTTTGCATTTAAAGAGCCATTGATTAACAATATTTCACGAACTTTATTTGCTGATTTTTTATCAAGAACATAAGCTTTGTGAGAAGCAAATCTTTCCTTTACTTCCTCATAAATATCAGAAACAACAATGACAGCTTGTTCTGATGCACAAACTACTCCATTATCAAAAGTTTTTGACATCAAAACAGAAGCTACCGCTCTTTTTATGTCTGCTGTTTCATCAATAACAACTGGGACATTACCTGCTCCCACACCAATTGCGGGTTTACCCGAAGAGTAAGCTGCTTTTACCATTCCTGGACCGCCTGTAGCTAAAATTAAATTGATTTCATCGTGTTTCATTAAGGCATTTGATAATTCAACAGATGGCTCATCAATCCACCCAATTATATCTTTGGGTGCTCCTGCTGCCACTGCTGCATCTAATACTATTTTTGCTGCTGTGTTTGTTGAATCTTTAGCTCTTGGGTGAGGGGAAAATATTATGGCATTTCTTGTTTTTAATGATATTAATGATTTAAATATTGCTGTTGAGGTGGGATTAGTCGTTGGATCGATACCACAAATAATCCCGACTGGTTCGGCTACCGTAATTGTTCCCATATTCTCATCTTCTTCCAGAACTCCACAAGTTTTTTCGTCTTTGTATTTGTTGTATATAAATTCTGAGGCAAAATGGTTTTTTATTACTTTATCTTCTATTATGCCCATTCTTGATTCTTTTACTGCTTGTTGAGCCAACGGTATTCTTGCTTGATTAGCAGCGAGTGATGCTGCTCTAAATATTTCATCTATTTTTTCTTGTGGATATGTAGAAAATATTTTTTGAGCCTTTTTTACTCGTTGAATCATGTCATTTAGTTCTTGAATATTTGTTACCTTCATAAATTTTCTCCTTTTGAGATTTAAATATTTTTTTTGTAATTTTATTTCAATATTTGCTTTTTATATACCCTTTTTTAGCAAAATGTCAAGATATTTTGAGTTTTTTGTAATTTAGTTACATTTTTTAAGTCGTAAAAACACTTTAAAGGGGCTTCTAAATTCTAGAGGCATTATAAAAAAAAATAATTTCATTCTATTAATATATTCTGATTGAATTTTATATTAATATATTATATTATTAAGAAAACTAGGAGAATTACAGAATGAAAATAAATAATAAAGATGTGATATTAGAAGATTACGAATGTGACCTTTTACCTTATTACTTCAATGAAGAACAGAAAAAACGAGCAGAAAATGGTGAAAGAATATTTGTTACTGCTAAAAAGTTTTTTTTTGAAATATCAAAAACAGAACATAAAACGATAGATTACTACGAAAAATTAATGTTGGAATTTCTTCGAAATGATGATAGTAAAATTAAATCTTTAGAAGGAACAGAATTATTATATCATTTTATAAATTATGATTGGGAAGGCATTGGAATGTCTGAAATTGATGAAGATGGAATGTTTAATATTACCGCATACTGTGATTATAACAAGAATATTGTTGTTGTTAAAACCGATGTTTTTGAATATGGGCTTGCGGCTGCTTTATCTATCGTCAAACAAATTGTAAATACAGAGGAAGAAAATAATGATAATAAATAATCACGAGGTAAAAAGAGAAGAAAAAAAGAAAAAAAATACTGAAGGTGAAGTGGTTTCATATTTTCAATATGAATATTTTGCTTGCACCTGTAAAGAAGATGATTTGAACTTTTACGAGTCTCTTATTTCTAATTCTTATCCTGATGCCAATAAAGGATTTTACAGTAATAAAAGATCTTCTTATTTTCTTAATAAACTTAATAAATTAGGATGGTATTTTACTGGCGCTGGAACTGATATGTGGATGGGGATTTATTTAAAAAAGAAAGGAGATGATTCCTTGGTTATGAGATTGGAGTGTGATGCGATTGAATATGGACTTGTTTCCGCATTGTTAATTGCTGAAGATTTAAGATCGTAATTGTAATCTTATTATAATGATACAGGAATATATTCAGAGTAAATTAAAGATAACCTAACCCCAAGCCCTCACGATAATCAATGATAAAAAGTGTTGATTGATAATTAATACTTTTTTTATTAATTTGTTGTTTTTATTTTATTTTAATGATAAAATCTAGTGTGAATATTTTATAGGAGTTTGAAATGGATAAAACAAAAGCACTAACACAAATCCCTTTAGGGGCAATAAAGAATTTTATCGAAAATAATTTTGACAATATAAGCTTTTCAAAAGGCGCTAATGATTTTTTTAATTCGGAATTTTTAGGCAATGATAGTCTTTATGAAGAACTTGTTGATTTAAAAGATGGTAAACCTGATGATATTGTAAAATGGTTAAAAGAAAAATATGATATTAAAATGGAATTAGAAGGGGACTATGCAATTGCTACTGTTCTTGCCATACTTTTAGATTTCAAAAAAAGAGCCGAATTTAAAGTTATAAAAAATGATGAAAAAATAGAGTTTGGGGGTGGATTACATGAAAACTGTGATTATTTTGAAATCAATGATGGTAGCTCTGGTAAAATGTTTAAGCTAAATGTTAAAAATGATGATTTTGATATTTTTGTTTCTGAATCACCTGTTGATTCTAAACTTCTGAATCATCCATTACTCTTTAAGAAAAAGATAAGCAAAGGAGACAGAAAAGTTCATCTCACTTTGCCAATGGTTAAATATGAAGAAGAATGTGATTTTTCAGAATCATTTAAAGGTTCTTTCATGAGAAAGATTGATAATGGAACAGATTATGAAATCGAACAAGTTAAAACAGTTACTAAGCTGGATTTGGGGTTAGATAAGGTTGAAATAAAACAAGTTGCTGCTATAACTATGGTTGTTTCTGGGTGTATTAGTCTTGATCTTTCTTTAAGACATACTATTTCTGATAATTTCTTTATTTATATTCTTTATAAAGGTAATCTTTTATTTGGATCTAAAATGTTAAAAGAAGATTTTATTAAAGATGACGAGTTGGAGAAGATTAAAAAAATTGAAGCACTGGGAAATGAAGATGCTCAACGAAAACAAGATGAATCCTTTAAGCTTTTTAGTGAAAAATATAAAAAATAGTTTTTTATATTTATTTATAACTCTTATTAGTTTTCCCTCTTTCTCTGATGATGAAGAGGTTATTAATTTATTGAGTTGTGAAAATATTGATTTTATTAATGAAAGTTTCATCTACCCAGTAGATATTACAGAATTTTCCCATTTTCTAATGGGAAAAAACAATAAATATACTGTTTATAAAATGAAATTTTTGATAGACCCTGAGTTCAAGTTTCCAAAAAAGAATTTTAACGAACCTTTTTCACCTTTTAAAAGTGAAAAAATAGAGATAATTTGTTATAATGATGAAATGCCAAGGATGATAAGTTATTTATATGAATCTGGAAAACCTGATAATAAAAGCATATCAATCTATTTAAGCAAATCAGAAACTTTTAATTTAAGAATTTTTTTCAAACAATAAAAAAGGTGCTTTATAAGCACCTTTTTATTATTTTATATTTTTCCCCATTGATGTTTTTGTTTTTTAGATTTCCAAGATTTGTTATCCCATCTAAGATCATATTCATCATCATAATAGTGTATCAGTTGAGATTTTAAGTCTTTTAATC